>JABASF010001326.1:0-23432 GCA_019776145.1 Harlomillsia oculata | reverse complement strand
TGTAGTATATTGGTTGGTGGTGTGAAGGAAAAGATGACGAACGGAAAGTGGAAATAATGAAGGAAATGGCTTGACTCATAAAATAAAAGCTTTGTGGACCATTAGTGTTCTGTGTAGGATACATGGAAATCATTACATTTGACTTGGGAAGATGATGTGTATAGAGGGACAAGGGCGGGGTCGTGGAGTCACTAATGGCTCACAATTTGCCATACATTCATCATTACACATTTGCTGACATGTCCCTTCTCTTTTGATCAAGTTCGCATGGCTCACTGGCTTGCCTTTTCCTTCCCTGCTCGATTCAAATCCCGGAGAATCCTGTACAAAGGGGTTTTGTGTCTTTTGCTCACCTCTGCATAAAAGTAGTCCTTCCAAAGCACCATCATCATCCTACTTCATGTCCCATAATATAAAAAGCTACCCTTGTTACATTTGTCAGCACTTTCTCCCCTAAAAACATCGTTTTTGGAAGACGTGAATGGACAAGAAAGTTTAAGTAATTGACAACTATTGTTTTAATCTTTCATCATCATCGTCATCGCTTGTTATTTGCACTTTCCTCTGGTTTGAATCAAGTAATAATTTTACTATACATTTTAGTAGTCGACAAGAATCATTTTAAAAATCTCTTAAAAATGAAGTGACAGAGTGGATGAGATGACAAGTATGGTTGGATTGAAGGTTAGTCGCGTTTGTTCAGGTTATCATTGGAATTGTGCCTGACACTTTGTGACCCACCACAAGAAACAATGGCGATGTTGAACCAACTTGACTAAGGAATCGTGTTGTGCGGTCGCACGGCATGACACTTTTGGACTTTTGACAGATGACCCTGTGTTGCTATTAGGGTAGGTTTTGAGTGGTGGACAGGTTGTGAATAGAGTAAGTACTCCACAGCAACGCTTAAGAAAGGTCTCATTTTTGAAATTACCTAAAGGTCGAGCATTTGACGGTGCACTTGGAAATGTCATAGACAATCAGAAATAAGGATTCAGTCGTTCGGTCATCGTCAACAGACACGGGAGGAGTAGGGGACCCCAAGGTACACAAGAGAGAGGAAATTGAAATATCTTGACAGTTTAGTTAAAAGGAGGAAAATATCAAACTAGGAAATATATGTGGGTCTGGTGAGCTTGGAAGATGGGAATGGAATGGTACGAGAAGATTCGTGTGAGACATCTTCTCCTTGAAGGAATTCCCGGGAGACTGGATGCTATTGCGTTTCCTGAAAAGACGGAAGAAAAGGAAGTAGCTCGCAATGTCTCTGTGGAAATTTCCCGCCGATTGAGTTGCGTGTGAAGCCCTAATGAGACGTTTTCCGAGAGAGACACAACGGTGCAGTGGACGGAAAGACAAAAGCCACGTCCAACTTTGCGAGACAGCTTTGACAAAAAGGGAAGAGAAATCAAGACATCGCTTTCCTACGTTGGTGAATCTGACAAGTTGTCTCAATTATTGTCTGTTCGAATTACAACTTGACTTTCTATGGGAAACAGATTCAATTTTCCTTCCTGAAAATCAGATTGAGCTGCGCTTCAATATAGTCCAATCACCTCACCAACCCTTTCATGTACTCTTCAATCAAAGGGTTTCTCTCTACTTCACATCGAACCGTCGTCGTCATACGAGACGTGTCGGAGAAGAAGCGCGTCAAGTGCTCAAAACCACTGCCGGGCTTTCTATAGGAGTGGTCATTGAGATCGCGTGACCTCAAGCGTTGGTCAAGTATGGAGGAATGTGCGAACTGCTCCAGGCTCCTGTGTCTGGTGAAAGCGAATGCGGTACAAAATACTCTCAAACAGATTATTATACTACGATTTGAGTCTCGAGCTACAAGACCAGATTCGGGCCACATTTACATTTATGCATTCCGATTCCTAGAAACACTCTTCGTCTTCGCCTGGCTGTGTTACTTTTTACCTACCGCAGTCCTCATGTAGTCGTAACACTTCAAGTCCAATCTCTATTCTATTCCTCATCTCTGTCATATTCCGCACGTACTGGAAACTCTGGAATGCCTTCAGGGTTCCTTCACTACCTGTAATCTCCAATACGTCCCTTTTTATTCAAAGCTGCAAGGCAGTGAAACCTTGGATGATTTCAGCAAATCCATCCAAGCCACAAAGTGCTGCATTTCCTAAACCAATCTTCATTGCTCAAGACTCAAGAACGCCTTCATATATTCTAGCTCCAAATTGACCCTTACAAAACGAACCACCGAAATGCAATCCTGAACCGGCTGCTCTTTAAGTTATTAACTGATCACATTGCAATGATCCGTTCCATTCCAACCCAGTCACTTTCTCAAATGATTTTGCATTGTATACATCTACTTCTCATTCTAAAATTATACTTTTCTAATTAAATTAAGAACATGACTTGTTGTGTTCACAAAAGACCGACAGAGATGGAACGCCGGAATTCCTACAGATTTTAGTAATTTGATCCAACATCTTATAATATACTTTAAATTCCAAAATCTTTGAAGCACTCAAACGTGTCCCGTGGAGATTGGAAAAACCTTTGAGATGGAGGGTTTCGACCTTGACATGACGCGACGCCTGAAAAAACACTTGACAAAAGTTGCACTTTCGAAGGATCCGACGTTGAAGTGTTTACAGGGAGTTATTGTTCCAAATTCTAGTTTGAAGTTGAACGTTTGAAGAAGGTTAGGATTGTTAAGCTCTCAATTTTAGTTGTGGCATTGAGACTGAAGTAGGAAAGGAAGGAAAGAGTCGTTTGCGATTGAATAGGAATATTTTGGGTTTTGGGACGTTAGCGTAAAATCAGTGTGAAAGAGCAGAGCGACGTTGGAACGCTGGGTCCTGTCAATAAGGAAAAGGGGAGAGAGTCCGTACTAACTTAGAGTTTCATGCTAATTCATGAATAAATGAGTGAGGTGAGGTGTGAGGTCGCCTTGTAGGTCTTGCATTCATCCCTACCACATGAAAGATTCATTTTGAGAGTCGGGACGAAAAGAAAGAGAATCGTTTCCCTTCCCTGCACACCGGAATTGTCTCGTCCACTCCCTCTCTGCCCTGTACTTGTACTCCCGCATTCATAATTTAGAAACGAAGGTGAGACGACACAAGCCGGGACAAATCCCATGACACCCGACTGGGTGAACCTGATTTCATGCTTTATTCAGCCTTCACCCGCAGCTCATTCTGGCCTTCCTTGCTCCTTGCACTCCACAACTGCATTGGTTTAAATTCACTTGTAACTTCCCTCTTCCGCTCGATGCAATGCCACGAATGATACTGTATAATTTGTGAGTTTACAGCTCGTGTGAATCAAACAAAAGTTGTTCACAACCTTCCTCCTCCCGGTCAAATGTCAGACGTTCTTGAGGGAGAATCTGCATGCTCGCCCTCGTCACCGGGCCCACCCCGCCGCCGGAGCCACTGACGAATATTAAGGGGAACGAGTTATTATATGAGTTTACACTTTGTGATCCGGCGACACGAGCAACAACAGAAAGCATTTATGAGGAAAATGCTCATTGAAATTAAAACAGTCGCTGCGTTTCTGAGAACATCTGATACAGTAGGAAAAAATTAGTTGAACTGATTACACTCATTCAATGTCAGTTTGGCAATTTGCATGTTGGGACGTTGCGGGAATGGGAATTCAGGCTGTCACTAAGTGATAAAGTGTCCAATGCGTCAGATGTGTGAAGACTAGGGCGTCAGAAAGATTAGCTTTGTACCTTTTCATCATGTGAAAATAAGGTGCTATGAAGTGCCATGACCCGTGTCACGTGACCAAGTTCTGATGAAGGGATGAGTAGGCGATTCTATGATGAGCGTTCTGATTATGAATTTCTGTCTGGGGGAAGGGTGAATACAAAGACGGTTTGGTGACAAAATCACCAGGGTGCCAACACTCCGGTCGCATTGTCGTCGCATGACTGAGCACCCCGTGTGTCACGTCGTGGTAAGATTACAACAACCAGGGAGCTGAAAAAACTCGTGGGACAATTGCTCTTCTTTTTTTTCAATGAATTTCTATCATCTCTCCTTTTTGGATCTATATGAGGCTTTGGATCTCATTCGTTCAAGTGTCCAGAGGGTCCCACATGCCCATCCATCAAGGACCTTTCAACCCGATTTCCGCATGAATAATTCGCGATCAATCTGACTATATTGTGTTTTTATGTAATTTTGGTTCTTGTGTAATACCTTTTGAAAGCCTTGTCGCTTTGTCGCTATTGGGCAATGGCATTCTCGGGCTACGTTTTGCGTGAGTCCGCTACAAAATTCTTGGAATGACACTCGCCGCACTGCATTGCACTCAAAAGAGATGCGCTCGTCGTCCTGCAAACGTGCAAACCCAAACCAAAGTCTTTTTTGAGGATGCAGTCGGTGACCGTCTGTAATACGTAGGACTGTCGTGATTCGCGACAGTTTGGGTTCACAAAACTGGTTGCAGCGCAGTTGAGTGTCATAAAGAAAAATTTTGATGGCCGAGTGGGGAAAACATTGGAGTCCTTTCAGCCTTTTTGTCTCCCCTCGCAATTAGATTGCTTTCTTAAATCTCTTACTGCAATAAAGTGGACGTTGTGTCGTTGTGTGTGGCCAGACTCTGCTCTCTTCCCAGTACGTTCGCAATCTTGGAAATCAAGTCAACTCGACCACAAAAAACAAGAAAATCCGAGATATCTTTCAAGATATGAAAATATTGAACCAGTAACTCCAAAGCGCAATTCTTTTCCTCCCCAGGTTGTACTGTAAATCGTCATTGTATTGGAACATTTGTTGTTTATGCTATATTTTACTCTGTACCTATACAATATGACTATAAAAGATCTATTCTTAAGAACGGTATATTCGGCTGAGAATGAAATTGGAGTCAGCAAGGAAGTCGAGTCGTCACAAGTCCACTATGGGTATTATAGAGGGCAAACTTGATTGGAAATAGGAACTGTGGCAATTGAGTCGGTGGGGCAAGGGTCGAATACAAAGATCTTATATATTCGTAAGGAATCTTAAACGACCACAACTCGGGAACCGGAGGATGGAAATAGGAGAACACTTGAAGTGCCAATTAGGAAGTTGGAAAGAGGATGGGAGTCGGACGGGACGTTCAACAAAGTGCTTTGCGAAATCCATGCAGGAAAAGAAACCACGTCAGAAAGTTTGCAACTTGAGAGTAATTTGCAAAGATGACAAGGGAGCATTTGCAATGAGGAGTTTGTCAGCCACAAGTAAGTTTGTGGAGGAGGAGGACAAGTTCTTGGAGAGAGCCCTTATCTCCAACCTTCCTACTTGAGTAATCATAATGATGATGTAATTTGTGACTTGGACTCCTGCTTTTGGTCGTTATGCCTTTCCAGCGTATAATAGAATAGCAGGTTTAACACGTCTCTTGAAACCCTGGAGAGATCTGACAGACTTGGCATATGAGAGGTCCAACAAACTGAAGGGCTCTGCCAGAGAGAAGAGACGAGAGTCACCAATTAGAGTCAACGTTCTGATCAATATTAGCTAGACGAACTTCGAGTCAATTAAATGCAAGAGGGGTAACAAGCATGCAAATTGTGTGCATGACGCTTTATATGCCAGCTTTCAGTAAGCTTTTGGGTTTCCTTCTTTTTGCTTTTGTGTAGTACGCAACGCTCTCTCCGCTCATGCTGAGGACGGGAACGCAAAAAGAAGCTTCAAAATTCTCCGTTAACTGTCATTCTCTTTCAAGGACGAAGCTTTTCTCCCCTGACTAATTACCACCACATGTTCCCCATCATGCAAGATCTTTTTGCTCAAGCTTCTCATCTTCCTCCTCTCATCTCTCAGGTCACCTTTTTGAACATGGAGGATGCTTCATTTAATCAGAATTTAATGAAACAGAATCTTCCAGTTGATAGGAGAATCAAATCAAAAATGACTTCCTTCAATTTCAAATCATAGCATCTTCAAAGCGTCATTACGTCATTAGTGCGTAGGAAACTCGCACTAATGACATGTGTATCGTCTTCGTCATGGTATCTCAATTCTCAATCAAACCCCAATGTATAAAAACTCTTTTCGTAATACAGCTGGGAATGTCAGAAAAGTCAAATATTAAAGTTCTATTAATAGCATCACTATTTAATCTTTCAAAAGAAAACCTCCGATTTCGCACAGAAGAATACAAAATATCACAAGACATTTCCCACAGCTTCATGGTCAAACATTTAAGCTTTATATCCTTAATTACAATTTAATTGTAACTTTATTACATTATAATGGTCGTGGATTGTCGAATATTGGACACAATCATACTTTTTCCTAAAGAGAAAGTATAAACAATCCCGTATATTTATAATCAAATCAAATGATGCAATTCTCTTTCCTTTATGGAAATTGGGTCATGTATAAATATCACTGAACAATGCAAAACAAACGTTTGAATATTTCCAAACAAGTGAACAATTAAATTAAAGTGATTAAGGTTACTTGAGGTTCTTTGTTTACAATGTTGTTGTTCGAAGAGAGTTGGACACATTGGCTCTGAACGACCCTTTTGGAGACGGGTGAACCGAACGTATGAGTACGCGTGGGTCGATGTGCTGTAAGTTCAGTTCCCTGCCAGACGTCACGGAGAAAGGATGCGGCTCTTTTTCTCCTGCTCCACACTCAACCAACAAGGAGGAACTTTTTTCAGCTATCTTTCTTCATTTATACATTTTTGTGATAATAATTGGTCAAGTGATTTTGGTAATTTAAGACAGTGCCCTTGTGTGTTTTCCTCACGTTGGTTTTCGTTTTAAAGTAAGTTTTTGCATATTCCCCCCCAAAAAACGTTACATTTTTAGAGTTGGGTGATTCATGTGACCATCATTTTCATACAGTACATTTTTAGGTCACAACAAGACCGAATTTGTGTGTGATATCATCACAGTGCAATTACCAATTACTCTTATTGTTTTTTGTCTATTGACCTATTAGTCAAGACAAAAGTGAGTTTGCATTTTTTTGTCGTTGCCTTTGTTTTCATTGTGAATGCGTTGTGGGTTGTATGGAAATAAGTCGTAATCTGCTGAGCAAAGCCTAGAAAATAGGGTTTTTCAAATTTGAACAATTTTGTGTGTATTCCGAGGTTAGCAAACTGATAAGAACATGATTGGACTTGTTACACCTTTTGTTCTGTCAATGGTGTTTCGTTTGAATAGGATTATTTGTCTACCTTTTGGATGATTTAGGTAATCTCTGTTAGAATCAGACGAGTGCGAGGTTAGTTTTGTATGTGCACTGTAACTACAAATACCGTAGAATTTCATACTAGAAGTGGTTGTCGACGGTGAACGAGTGCTTGTTTGTCGCTATTTCCATGAATAAGAACGTATTGACTCGGGTTATAGTTTATATAAATATAATTATATTTTGGTAGAATTCGAGGTTTGCTTCTTTTGTCGTTCATATATATATAACCCTTTTCGAGACTTTTTTTTAAGGAAAAGAACGGTTTTTGTAGGATGAGAGGATTATTATTGCTGGAAGAAGTCTGCAAGAATTACTCTCAATTTTTGCTTACTGTTCCAGAGTATTTTTTTAGCTTAAGAAATAAACTGCTTAATGGGAAAGTTTTACCGGACGGAGAGAATGCAATTGCAGGTTGAGCGTAGTTTTGTAAGAAAATTCTCAAGTTTTTATTTAGTTTTCTTTGTGCACTCAGCTAATCCAATTGCTGATTCAATCTATGAGAGGTTCGTTTTTTTCGATGCTTGTTACGTTGATTTTCCAAATATTGTGCTCATGAAAATCAAAAGAAGTGGAAATCGCTGCACCCACAGGCAAGATGAATGAGGATTTTGAGAAATGACGAAGAAAGTTAAGAGCTTCGTGAAAGTGCACAGGGCAGGCCACCCATTGAAGCTCAATAGAGTTTTCTCTGTAGTTTCCAGGTCAAAAGAAAGTTTCTTGAGGATCGTGGGTCGCATTTTGAGTTGAACCATTTCTCCTGTATTCTGTATTCCACCAACATACGTCAGGAAAGCACTTGCTCGTCTGCTGGACTTTGCTGTTTGCCTACCTTGGGTGAACGACGTGAAGTTGTATTTTGCTAACGTTACTTTTCTCTTCTATAATTCTCGACTGTGAGATTCTCAGAGCTACGTACAGAACAGAACGTACAAACTCGAATCTGTACAGAAAGTAATAGCAGTAGTCTTTTGCTTTTATCTGATTTGGGGTTTGCAGAGTCGTAGAGTGAGACTGTAGGGTTGAGGATGCGAAGCGGCAGCTGCCGGATAGAGATATACATATTGTATTTCGATTAATATTTGGTAAAGAAGAATGAGATATTCTAAATTAGAGAAGACAAGAACATAAAGTTGGAAGTCATGAAGCCTTATTTGATTTGATTTGGAATAATGATGCAAAGTTGTGCCGAGAGTCAATAGTCCAGGATTAGTTTCACTTTTAGGGATCGGTCGTTCCTGACTTGTACGGAAGATGAATGAACCTGGGTGGTTGCATGACACGAAGGCAAAGGGAAAGCAAGCAGAGCAGCGGCAGACGAAGGGCGAACGAAGCCTGTCAGTTGCATGCAAATCATGCTTCCTAATATTCCTATTCCTACCTCTTCTGCGAATCTGAGAGAGACGAAAGCAAAGAGAATTTTGTCGGCGAGAGAGAGAGAGACAGGGCACACGCCATTATTATGATGAGAAGACGCGCTTCATGCATCTTGCACAGCTGGGACGAAATGTCTTCGAACATCAGATCTGATCAGCTTATGTTCCTCGTTCCTCCTCTAGCTCAGCGGCAGCTCAAGTCAAATGTTCTTAGTGCCATACTTCCAGTTTCCAGCTTCCAGCTAGCACAACAAACTTGCAATAGACATCAAGGATCAGAATCAGAACACCAGGGCTTTGCGTTGCGACACTCTGCATAGGAACAATGTTTATGAGCCAACTTTATTTACCTGCATGTAAATGTATGCACATATGAATAAGCTGTCGACTTCAACGGCAAAACAGCAATGCTTCTGCTTCCTCCCAGATTTTTCCATTCTTGTCTGACGCTCGCATTTAGTAAAAACAAACCAGCACAGAAACTTAATACGACATTGTACTTATATTACATCCGTACAATCATGCAACGCATTCTTTTGAGCACTGTGATGATGTGATCTTCCCTTGTTTGAGTTTGTATTTGTACTGTACATCTTCCCACAAACAAGTTGAAACTAGAACAAAACATTGATACTGAATGTTAATTTTGTTTAATTCCGTAGCATCTTGTGGATGATTCATCCTGAATGGCAGTGTTGAATTCAAGCACATGACAAAATGTGTTTTATTCTTTGAAAGGAACACGAGCACGACATTCATATTTTCACATCCCACTCAGTGGACGGAGAGAGGGAGAGAGAGAATATGAAAATGGTTCTGACTTGACAATGGAAGTAAAAAAAATTCTGAGAAAAACACAAAGAAGATAGCTTGAAAACGGAAGTTCTTATCGACCCCCGGGACACAACGCACACATCTTGTGTGAAATTGTCCCTGTATTTCCATTACATGAAATGTGTGTAGGATGAAGAAACACCATTTGCGCAATAGTAACGTTTCGTGATTTTCTACACAAGTGTTTCATGTAGGGGGCGAATTCAACTCAAAGTCAACTGATTAGAAACTGAGAAAAAGACAAAGAAAGACCATTCAGGACGAGATAAGGAATTTAAGACACTTGTGCTCACTGGACGCATTTTCATACTTGCGCCCTTCTTCGTCTTGTAGTGTGTGTGTATTGGATCCTTTCGAGCTGACACTTTATAGTGTTGGAATTGTTTAGCCCTCACTTTTCGTACGCTTCAAAAACCCAAAAATATTCTTGATTTTTGTGCATTGGCCAATTTATTGTTGTGCATAAATCTACGGTGGATCTGAGCGGCCAAATGTAAAAAGGCCTTACACCAATTTTTTTGCAGCAAAGTGTTCAAGGAGAGCATTAATACTGGATATAATCAGAGGTGAGTTATTTATTTTTATGCTCCTCGTTTTGTAGGATTCCACAAGAGACATTGGCATTTCCTATCTAATGAGATGCTTTTAAAAGACTCGTTCGCATTGTAAATTAATTTTGAATTATTAGAAAGAGTAATGAGCAAAAGCTTCAACTCCGAGCTTCCATGTAAGCCTTTTAAGGCAACAAAGGAGTGAGTTTCTCCCAAGTAGTGTTTCATAATTTCTACTTCTTTTCAGTAGAGGAGAACGTATACGTACAGGTCGGTTTGAGTGTAGTAGTAAATAAGCGCTGTGCATCATAAAGTGTCCAGTCAGCATATTGTGGAATCCAGCGTAAACATGTTAAAAAATCGACGAGTTCCGACTTTCTGACTGGCTGCTATACTTGGTAGAAGGATTCATTAATTTTGTGTGAACCCTCGAGCGCTTGTACTATTATGTGGAATCCTTTCCTGATAATATACCCTGATATTATACTTACGAATAATAAGGATCCATTATTATACGGCAGTCATTTCTCGTCTTCTACCTTTCTGCTAGGTTGGGCTGGCTGGGTGTAGAAAACGCAAACCACCACCTGCCAACTCCAAGTCTTTTTGTTAAGAACACGCACCGGCGGACGAGAACCTTGTGCACATTAGGATTTAACCATGGGGTCGATCTGTTTTTGAAGTGGCAGAATCCAGGATTATGTCCTTTCAAATACCAGATTCCATATTTGCATTTTACTGCTCCTGTTTGTTTATCCTTTCATTTGAGGCATTTCCTTTCATCCTGTCATTTTACAGTGTGCGACAAATGAAAAGAAAAATGCATACATTTTGCAATACTGTGTATCAGTGTCATTCTATTCTCACTGGAATTTGTAATGCTCATTTTTTATAATACGACAATGATTATTAAATTTGTTCATTAATTGATTATTTTACGCTGGTTTAAAGTAAAATGCCATTTGAGAATCCGAGGAACGAAAATGGTTAACATGAAACAATTGGAAGAGTTAAATGCCAAAGGCGTTTATGGGTACGCAGCGCAGCATGGAATGATGATCTGTATGCAAAGAACGCTCGTTTCTTTCTATTCATGCAAATCAGGAAAATGATGGGTTATGAGAGCAAAAGTGTGCGTTTTGGTTGAAAGAACGAGCCTGAAAATCAAACTGGGCCGTCCTGCAGCATTGTTAACAGAAAGTCATCGATGTGCTGCAAATTGGCTGAACATGATTTTCATGGCAATTTTGTTCGATAACATTCGCTGATTCAGTAATACGTAGGTTTGAGGGTGAGTTGATTCAATTTTGGTGTCTCACCATGGCGTTAGTAAATTTGTTTGGGGCTGGAGATTATACAGCTTTTGATACGGAGGAAATGAAGCGAGTTAGTTTTTGCTGGATTGCTGAAATGCATTCAAGTACAAAAATCAACTTGTGGTCAGCGAAGAAGGAATGTTTCAAGAAGCAACTTTGCTAAACAGCAGGAGCTTTTAGGACAACGTGAAGGAAGCATTTATAAAGCCGGAGGCAATGAAATGTATCCTACTTCATTGTGTCAAAAGCTAGGACAGAAACAGGTCTTGAAGTGTAGTTGAGCTAAGAGATTTGGACCATTGCTTTTAAGTCGATGTTTGAATGCCTGGACATGACCCTTTCTCAAAGCCATTGACGTGCACTTTCGCTAGTGAGTCGAAACACGTTTCATAGCATCTTGGAAACAGAATTCTCTGTAGATCTGTTATGACAGGCTATTACTGTAGCATTATTATTATTACTATTGAACAAAATCGGTTTTTTCCGAACAGTTCTGTCGTGCTTATTTCAATTCCACATTTCGATACATTTCCTCTTCCCATGTACTATGTTGTGTGGTGTTATAAGATTCGGACCTTACTCATTTTTTCAGGAGTAATTAACAGCATTATAGTTTTCTGCTTCTGTTTGGATAGGAGCGTGGGGATCCCTGGTTTTTATTAAAATAATGGTTCGTGGGTAGAGTTGAAGAAATGGTGCTGGAGGCTGAATGGCACATTGAAGGAAGGTCAGCTTGTAAAAATGAGAAGTTGGGTTGTAGCTCCTGATTGTAAGTAGCCCAAAGCCGATATCGAGTAGCATCGTCTAATTGGCGTCTAATTGTAGTGGGCCCCATGAGCAAAAGAAAGAACATTGCATTGTGTGCGGAGAAATCGTCGTGTAACATTTCGTAATGGTTTGATGTGCTAGACTCTTTCCCTTATTTGGCTCGTTTGAGGAGAAGGTACGATCGATTCCTAGTATGGAATGTGCCCATCTGCACTCAGCTAGTGCATTCCCTCAATAATGTCTATCGGAGTCAAGACAGTTTTTTGGGAACTGGTCGAATCAGCAGGGAACATTGCCTGCAGCTTTAATGTTGGCTCACTGATCTTGGAAATGTGTGAATGCTAATTTGTTTAACAACCTTTAGTTTTCATGGTGAATATCTCAGCGGCACAGGAACCACACCTCACGCCTTCTACACGTTATTCAAACGATACGCTTGGTAGTGCAACAGCAGCAGACAATTACAGGCAAACGAAGAAGCCAGGTTACAGGCAACTTAATGACAACGGAGCCATAAAGGAAGGAAGTTTCGTGGCTCTGACTCCAGCCCGCATTTAGTCCAGATTTCACATTGGGATCAGTGTTCTTGTGTAGAGCACCCTGGGGAGAACCGCTGAATCTCTCAAGTTCAATCTCCNATCTCTCAAGTTCAATCTCCAAGCCCATCTAACTCCCCCGCCACCCCTGGTCAATGTAAACTCTCCCTTCGTCAGACTCCTGGAGAATAGTTTTCCAACGGGTCTCCATCCGGCATCCTCACCGTTTCTCACTTTTAAACTATAAAACAAGGTGTCTCAAAAAAACCAAAGGGACGTTGGCTGAGGAACCACTTTTCGAATCATTTGTTATAACTGTAGGCACCAAATACAAATCTACCTGGCTACCTGGTATGTCCTCATTTTGAGTCGTAATACCTTAATTGATCTTTGAGCTGAGTATAAAGTAACATGGTTTTGGCCGCTCTTCTCGTACGTGTTCACCTCGTAAAGTTCCAAACTGAGCCATTATACAATCGCAGTGGAACACTAATAAAGAAACTTTCCTTTCTTTCATGTGTGACAATGAAAGCTCATCAAAATGCATTGCAATGAAATTGTGGATTTGAGTGATGCTCGTGCTGGCGATAAACAGTATGTAGTATGATAGCTCAACTCAAATGTAATTCTGTCAAGTTTCCTGACCACATATTAAACTGCACGTTGGGTTTCGGTTCGGTCTAAACAGAAGAAATAGGGATGGGTTGCGGGTGTGGGTCTGAATAAGTCTGTACAGAATTAGAGAAGGCAGGGCGAACTCCTCCCAAAGATTAGTTCGGTGGACGGTTGCTTCGTTTCCAGTCGTTCATCAACCCAAATCGATGTGAGTTGTTACATAAATTTTCCATAACTCGAACCTCTCATGCGAACCTTGCCCGTTTAGCCATACAACTAACAGGCTTCTCGTAACGGTCCATATATCTTTCGTAGTACAGTAAACGACGTAAGTGGCGGCAAATTGAAGCACCACCGCCGTGTGCGAGAGTTCTTGGTCCTCAATGTATTTCTTGGTCATGCTCACTTTAGATAAGTAAACTGTAAGTTACTTGTCCAGACACTGACCACTAGTTTCTGGTGGCACGTGAGTCTCCTTGGTGTTGCGACGAATAATAATTGTTTTTCTCTCCAGAAATTATACGCAGTTTGTAAACGCGTCAACTTTGCATTTCGCTTTGCATTTTCCCATAGGTATACAAACAGTCTGTTCCCGTTTTGATTTATGCATTAATGTTTACGAGAATGACAACGAGGAGAAATCCAATATCATAGTTGTAAAGCGCGGCATACGCATTGCGCACACACCCAAAACTAAACTGGCATGGTAGTGTGAATGCTGTGCGAATTGGGATCCTGTGGATGACAAGAAATAGGTTTTTCTACATTTTCATGTTGGCTTAGGGCTCTTGAGAAAGTGAGTATGGTGTGTATGTGTAGGTTCTATGTGGATAGTATGACTGGAGAAAAAGAATGTGAACATGAGCCCGAGAGACAGAAAGTTCCTGTGGGACTCCGAGAAAAGAAAAGGGAGGAATTGCATGGTTCGAAGTCATAAGAGCACAGCAGTGGGTCGCAATTATGCCCTGCTCTGTGTCTCGTAAACGCCACAGAAAGCAGATTGAGGAACGCCATTCCGGATCCTTGAATCATGCTATAAATGCAATTTTTATAATGGACATTCTGCTGCGTGAACAAAGCTAAACTTGGTCTTGTTCTTTTCACATCCTGTTTCCTTACCCGTCTGCTACATTTTCAGCTTTGAATTCACAACGAGAGTTAGTGCGTAAAGATTAATTCCGCATACACCAACTTGACCGTTGCTGTTTACTGTGTTCGGGGCTTTAGTGTGCTACTCGTTTCTACATTACAACATTATTACTCCAGAAACTCTTTCCTTGCGTAGTATGATGCTACCATTTCAGTTTTTAGGTAGACTGGTTGGTAGGTCGTTGTAAAAGTAACTTGGCACGGATTCTACGATCAATGGCTAGGAATTGTGCCAGAAAAAAGTGGGCGGATATGGAAGACAGTCATCACTCAAAATAATCTGCATGCAAATTGGTTGCCGAGGATCAACTGCAGTCGTCTTTCTGGAATCGCTTTGAGAATTTGAGAAGATTTGTAGACCCACCAAATATAAAACCACGTACGGAAGAAAAGTGAAGAAGCACTCGCATTTTGTTGTTTGCTCAAACTTAAAGCCTCAGCAACTTTGAGTAAATTTCTTTGAGGCAGCTTTGAAAATTCGCAAATATATACGAGTGAGTGAAAGCAAAGGCTTGCACTTGGTTTTTCCGCAGTCATTCTGTTTGCTCAAACTTAAAGCCTCAGCAACTTTGAGTAAATTTCTTTGAGGCAGCTTTGAAAATTCGCAAATATATACGAGTGAGTGAAAGCAAAGGCTTGCACTTGGTTTCTCCGCAGTCATTCTGGCATACATACCGCTTTCTTCCTAAAACAGGACATAGCAATATAAAGAGAAAACATGAAAGTCGTCAAGTTGAAAAGCCCTAGAGGTTTCCTTTCTTTTAGTGCCTGTGTATATTTAACGTTTCTTCGATCAAAGTCCAAATCCGTGTACACACGGCGTTATTTGTCCAAAACCCGAAGTCAATTATGTGTGTATCAGCTGAGTCTTGAGTGTTCGGTAGAAGGCTTGTTTTTATATAAATTACTGATGAAAAAAATGAAGTCAACTTCTAATTTAATATGCGGTTTAAACGATTTTTGTGAACAAAGGAGAGCAGTGTGGGTTTTAGGTTTTAGGGAATGGTATTAGATTGCCTTTGTGATTATTAGCATGGGAGCACGCCTGTAAAGGAAAAATGGATGAAGACACGGAAGAAAACTCCGAGGTGGAAGCCTGAGAAAATTTGGACATTGTGGCGAGAAATCAGAGTTGTGCCTGATTAGGTTCTATTCTCACGCTATGGCCTTCTCCCTTTCGCCAGACTTAGCCTTATCTCTCTACACGCTAAAAGAAAGAAAGCAAAAATCAATGGGCATTCCACACGAAAACTGGTATTTCGTATTTTGTTTTGGGTTGCTTTGTAGTGAAGGGATTCTCACTCACTAACTGACTGGAAAAAAATACAAAAAGTAATATTACTTTAGTCATCTATAGTGTAAACTCTGTTTTTTGGAATTAATGTGTTTTCCAGTCGTGAACCCGTGAGTGTGTATAAAGTTGAGTATACATTATTTAGGGAGTGATGTGCCGTCATTCATGTTCTAATTGATGCAGGGTTTGAATGAAAAAAGACCGTGGTAACATTTCAGCTGACATCTGCATAGATTTTAAAGTGCTTTGAAAGCTCATTTCAGTAAAGTAAGAAATGCTTCTCGAGTCAAGTTTGGCATAGTGTCTTTTTCTGATGGATGGTGTCGAGTGTCAGACGAATGAAATTAATCTTTCCCTCCTCACAATGACAAATTGGTGTGAAACTGTCGGAATCTGAAGGCTCACCAAGAAGCCGCGAGGGAGGAAGTCTTATGGATGAGCATCATGGACACTCTTTTCCATGTTGCTGAGAACAGCATAGCATGTGAGTCGTCTGCCAAAGTCAACTGAAAAGGCTTCTGTCGAGTCTTCTCTCAAGAAAAAAAAATAAATGAGGGGAGAGAATGCGTGCTAACTTCGCAAAAAACTTCAATAAAATACGTTGCGTCCCTCCTTTTGTTGAACTTTTAGTCTATTGCTGTTCTTTTCAACAACGTTTCTATACGGATGGATTCCACTCCGGGCTCTTTTCACTTGCTCCCACACAGGACATGCACTTTACAAGCACACGGTTGGAAAGCAAAAGCTGCAAAACCATTTTCAAGAAAAGGTCTTTGAAGTGATTTACTGGTCATTTTATCTATGGCGCTGATTAATTTTCTGTCTTTTACATCTGTGTATAGTGTGTACCCTTGGAAGGGACATTTGGTTTGAATCACGTATGCAATTTTACAAACTTGGACTTGTAACTGCAGACTTCGAGACAAGGACGAATTTTTCTGGTTCTCAAAGATAAAAATAATGTTCGTGATGTGGCTTACACACATACTCATCATGGGAGTGCGTTAAAAGAAATAGTAATCTGGAGAGGAGAAGGAGAAACTGTGCGGTCTTTGTGGAAGGTGTCTGCTGGAGTCTCGTTCCAGTGATGGCAATCATGCTTAGGTCCCCATTGCTGCAATTTTTAGTGTGACGACCAAGCGAGAGATCTGGGAAGGAGGACAGGTGTGACTCGACCGAACATTGCTTCCCTGGCGGTGCAATGAAAGACGAGAACAATGCGGGGCCTTATAATCATCAATCTGTAATAGTGGGAAAGTGGGAACGGCGGAGATGCTTCTTTTATGAGACTAATGGGGAAAGGAATCTCTTTGTGCTTCCACCATGAAAACATCGAGGAATGAGATGCATCTTAGCCTTAGCATGTGATACCAAAGCACACCACCACCACATCATTACATTTTTCATTATTTTGTGGGCGGCCGCCCTCCTGTGGATCTTTACCACCGTTTACATATCATTCTTCTTTCTCATACTTGTCATTTTCTGCTATACTTTCCTTACTCTTTTTTTTAAAGATTGAACTCTTGTGGTGATGTGTCTTTCCTTGTATCCTGCTGCCTCGGCTTCACATTGCAAAGGAATGACTTGAAATTTTTTTTCTTGTAGAGTATTTCGAAACAATATACTACTACGAACATTTGGTCTGATTTCGAATGCTGAATTGCATGTGCTACGTGACTCTGTGAGCTACGTGACATTTCTGAAGAAGGTAAAGAAAACTAAAGGTACCCTTCATGCATTCGTGTAATAGTAAATTACATTGGGTCCAATGAAATGGATGGTTTGGAATGGCTTCTACAACATATCTGAATGCTGAATGCATTGTTGTAGCAATGTAAAACACAAGTCTCGACGATATTTTTTGAGGCTTTATTGTTACTGAGCGTACAGATTTTTGTGGTTTGGAATTTTCGTTTTTTTAGTGGAATAGGATGTGCGACATAGGAGATGACTCACCATGGCATTGCTCACAGTTCTCATGGACATGAACACAAAGAGACACTGCGAGACTCCCTATGTTCTGTGTTAATGTCGGCAAGAGAGACCCTGCTCGTGTTCCTATCCGTTTTTCAACGCGACAGACAGTTGGAATGACAAAGGGACTGCAAGTGTTTCAAACCGAGCTTTCAGCTGTGATGAGATGTCATATGGAATCGGTCATTTTGCTCTAAAAAATGACGTTCCTTCCCCCTCACTTAATTTGGAGGGAGAATACTCATTCCATGTCTCATATGTTTGACCGCTGTGATCGAACAAATCATTGCATTGCTGTTAATATTATCATAAAACGTTCATGTAGCGGGACAACTGCAACATTACACATCTATGCGATTTAATTCATGTGAATTCGTACGGTGTGTTGTATGATAGATGCAGAAAGCAGAATACGGATACCGTCGTTGCATTATTGTAAGGCTTTCGATTTTTGTTGTACTCCATGGATAATAATGGTCCAAATGTGCTAGTTGTTTGCAAGTCGTAAATAATGCCAGGGGTAGAATAAGCAGCAGTGTGGAGAAGGGAAAGGTTTTTCTCCAAAATGGGGGAGTACCTAATTGTTTAAAGTTGTGCAGCGTTTATTTACTGATCCTCTTACGATAAGATTTTATGCCTGTCATATATCAAGCTTGGATCCGAACTAAGATTTGGATTTGACAGCTCCTCTCTTTCCTTTTCCCTGTGAGGCCCTCAGAGACTAAAGGGTTGGAACTGCACCGTACCTGTGAATAAAATTCTGGTCACACGAACTGCCTCTCTGTGCTCGCCGGACATTTGCACCCCTCCCTTGTTTCTATCTCAAGGGCTTGATTCATGAACGTAGTCTTGTCGATGAGCATCGTGTCTCTTTGCTACTCTACCAATACACTATAGACTATAGACTATAGTCACTAGTGACAATTCAAATAGTTATTTGCTCTCCCCTTCTTCTTCTTCTTTGCTCCACCCGCATTCGGGATTCGTACAAGATAAGATGCTTTTGTGATCCCTTCCTTCGTTTGACGAATGCTTAGCTGTCTTCTCAATTACAAACGAAGAAACATTACTGACTTGACTTTTATTTGGTTAGCCAACTGAGCCTCTTCTTCCATCATTCCAAAAGCTTTTCCAATAATTTAAACTTATTGTCTTTTACGTAATTCCATAAATCGAAAATCACCAAACACACTCAACGGCTTCAAATACACTAATTAGCACTTAAATTAATTGTCAACAAGAATCTGCTGATCATACAAGTACAATAAGCATGTGAATAATTAATATAATTGTAGTAATACGCTTTTTTATCAGATATACCTTTGAATTTAGAATGGACATTACAGGCATTCATTCTTCTTGAGTGGGTGGGTGTTTCTCTTCACTCTCAAAGGTGGTCTCCAACTGGAAAAGTAACTTTGTCATGTCCTCACTGGGAAATGTTGCCCGCATAAATTAACCTAGTCCCTGCTTGAAACGAGGATAACAGCGTTTTTGATATCTCTTGTCATACTTCTCTTTGTATTACTTTTGGTGTACGACGTTCATGTCAGACGCGTACTATATTTTACTGTTTAAAGTGTGCTATGAAGATGAACGTTTTATACAAATTATAAGGTTCCTATTTATGAAACAGGGTCCACGGAATTGTACACTTGCATCGTATTTTGTAAAACTACACGATTTGTTAAAAGGAAGAATAATTTATCATTTTTACTATTGTCTACGCATTATAAATTGAAACCTGAAGGTGGCAATTGTTCATGCACGATCCCAATGGAATGTGTTCACAGGAAAGACTGATGTGGATGATATTGAGCGATTTTTGTGCGAGCATTAAAGTGTATTGCGGTTTCCATGCGGTCGTGTGGGTACGTCAGATTGGTGACAACCTGTAATTTAGCAAGTCAAAAATACCTGATGAACAACCTGCATGGTGGTATCCTAGACTTAAATTAAAAATTGAAATGTGATCTTTCCGAAGTGGACAAGCCCTTTTGCGTTCCATGCACTTGAGATGCGAATTGGGACTCAGCTTGTTTTACATTGTAATGAAATGTAATACATAATAATATAATACGTCAAGATGAGTGCCAGGATTCCGTAACTCTTGAATCTTAATAAGTGCTTTAAGACTTCATGCTGGTTAATTACTATCGAGTCGGAGATGTGCTTTGTTTTTACCATCATCTTCATGCGTGCACACACACACATGTAAATATTTGTGCATACTATCAAGTGTTGTGTGGAATATCCTTCTTGTAAGTTTGGTTTGAATTGCTGGTGTTAGAGTTGTTTGATTTTAATTTTAGATTAATAGTGTATTTTTTGATTGGGAGGCTGTAAAAAAAGTGTATTAGAATGAAATGTTTTGTGTTGCTCTGGTTTTAAGCTTAAGAAGACATTTGATTGAAAGGAGTTTGAAAAAGAAATAGCTTAAGCCGTTTCTTTGAATTTCTTCACTGGTAGGTAGTTAGTAATGTAATGCCGCGTGTAAGCTGGTCTTTGTCCGTTTTATGCCGGCAAAGGTCATGTGACCTTTTAGGATTGCGTGAGAAGGGAACGGAGAGTTGTTTGTCGCGTTTGACACACTCTTTCGGAGTGTCAGTTGCGTTGACTCCAATAATGGAAGTATTAGTGCACCTTGAGAAAGCCAATGAAGGTTATTAAATAAATCATGAATAAAACATGGCGGTTGGTGCTCCATGCATCCCAAATGGTCTTGTGTGACTGCGACTGAGTTTGGGTCCTCGGGAAGCCGGTGTCACGACTCCACTCACAGGTTGATTGGTATGCAACCCCAGTTGTGTCATTAGCTTCACCAACTTTTCCCTTCTCATTTCTTTCCTCACTTATTTCTGGCTTCCTGCTCT
This sequence comes from Harlomillsia oculata, assembly GCA_019776145.1. NCBI lineage: Eukaryota > Metazoa > Arthropoda > Collembola > Entomobryomorpha > Oncopoduridae > Harlomillsia > Harlomillsia oculata. Next base: position 2,962 of record JABASF010001326.1, on the reverse strand, counting down.
GACATAGTTTTTCCCTTTTGCAGTCAAGTCAAGCCATTGACATGCTCTCTTAATGCTTCTTTGCACTCCATGCTCAACTACTCCGTTTTCCAGCATGTCTACTGTTTTCCAGTTAAGGAGATCCATTTGGTTTTTTTCTTCATGTTCTCCAAAGAGCTGGGTTTTAATGGAGTATGCATTTACTTCATTTATTGCAAAACATAGCCAGAGTCCGTTCCTTCATAAGATGTACGGAGAGGTGGATGAACATTGAACAGCAAAATTCAGTGAGATGAAAGCTGGGTCGCGTCCTCGCCCGATGGTGGACCCTTCCCAAGTTGGCCATTAGGCGAGAGCCGTAAAGATTGGAAAGGAGCGAAACAGCCCATTAAAAGTCATCATAACATCAACGAAGCCCATTCTCTCTTTCGATTCGTTTCTCAGCTCCCTTCCCTCGTTTCTCGTCTTGTTGGCTCTGACTCGCACTGTGCTTCCTTGGTTCCTGTCTTCCGACCGGGTCCAACGAGTCTTCAAGACTTTGAGCCGCCGTAAAGACTGAGGCGGACCGGATAAGTGGCTAAGTGGGTAACCCTGAGTACAGCGCTTGGTGTGCAGATGCCCACTGAGCAAAACTATGTAAGGTCCAACTCATGTGAATGTGAATGTACACTTCCAGGCGTAGTGGTGCGGCTTATGGCGTAATTTTTTGAGAACAGCTCATAAAATAAACGTGATGCTCATTGCCTTCTCCGTTGACTTCGCAGCTGCGGAGACGTCTTGCAAAGTCCGGGAACGACGTTTCACTTTATGTCAGTGACCGTTTCACCGTTTCTCTTCAACGCTATGTATGTTCATGATTACATCTCCTTTTCGCTCCGATTGCCAACTTGGCTAGGAATGGAATGTGTTGCCTTGTGCAAATGAATGTAATTTTGTTTCCTCTTAAACTTTCAACATTTTCCTTTTTTTGGTCACATATGAGAGTCGTTTTCTCGTCGCTCAGCTACCGTTTGCTCCACATTTGGGCAATATTTTTCTTCGGAGACCGTCCCTTTTTCCACTAAAGTTGAAAGCCTCAGCCTTTCATCACCAGAAAGTGTGTAGTTTCACAAAGTATCCGAGACAAGCGAACCTTACATTTGTTTAAAGTGTCAATGGTCTTATTGAGTGACAACAAAACAGCATGTGTGGGACCTTACTGAATAATAAGGATGTCCCGTACGCCTAGAAGGATCCTCACACATTTAACACTTATTTTTAGGATGAAGTGAGTTTTGATGTTTTCCCATTATAACGTAAATATAAACATTAGCCGAATTTCGGAAAGTTATATTGTAGGATATTGTAGGTTCATAATGAAATACAATCCACTATGAAAATTACCGTCATTCGTGAGCAGTTGATATTTGTTTCCGAGAAAGATGACAAATTAAAAGAATTCATTAATGTGTTTGAGATGCGGGATGACGCGTGGTGACTGCAATTCATCACATATCAGTCAAACGATCTGGCCAAGCTGGGGAAAAGCATAGAAGAGGAACACTTAATCCAGAATTTACCTCCTCACATTTCAATTTCCCTAACGTCTGTCATTTCAACGTCGGAGGTCTGCCCGTTCTGAAAGAGTATTAAAAGGCTTTCAAGTCAAGTCTATGTCATCTCATTTCATCTTTTTCTCCCTGATGCGATGCCTTGCACCATTCCCTGGCAAAGCCGTCATTTTGCTTCTTCCCCCAAACTAAATTGATTTTCCGTCTTAACTCCACGACTGAGACACGCTGAAAATAATGTAATCCGAATTCTTTCATGAAATGACAGAGATACTTGTCAGTGTTTTTAAAGCCTCTGGCCATTTCATTTTCTGATAATGGAGGAACCACCACGGCCTGGCCGGGGTTTTGGACTTGGACTTTTCCGCCGAGTTTTCTTCATTTTGATTCTTTTCGCCTGTATATAGTTAAATGACTTGTATTTACTTTTCCTATGGATGCAATGCATGGTGAAGATGTTGCTGAAGTTGACCAGAGGAGCGCACATAAGACCCAGTCGGAAAATGAGAGTTGGAGAAGATGGACCAAAGTAAAGAAATGAGCTTGAGCTCTTTGCTCTCTTTCTGTTTCTGTCTTCCCATTGCTGAGAGTGAAGTGAAGTTGAAAGAGTCGTAAAAGGGTTGAGGATGAAGTCCTCCCTAGAGCGATCCATGTCTACTTCTGCTTCTCTACTTTTATGCCACTCAAAGAGTGCTTCCTGAGACAAGTCCACGTTTCTCTCCTTTCGCTCTGCTTCTTGGTCTTCTTCGCCTGGCTAATGGATCTGTCGTCTTCAATGAAAGGAACTGATTCACTGGAACTATACAGCCATGTATTTATGTGCGCCATCCAGTTTCTCCTTTTCTAGCCATTCCACTCCTTTGGCATTCTTAGTATGGTCCATAGCAGCACTGCCTAATGCCTAATACCACTGCAAAATACTCCCATTTACTGATGACATTAAATGAAAAAATACGAGCCAATCAAAACCATATTTATTGCTCGTTACTCATGTGGTTAAGCTTGGAAGAAGTGCAATAACGCCTTCGTCTGCATAATTTTGATTTATGGTCAATGCAGACACGAACAACCTTTTCTTATTGTTGTCACCCGTCCAACTTGTCTTTTGTTGTGAGCGCAAACGTTCCTTGTTCCAAGTCATGGGTTGCACAATTCTTTCTTAATTATATACTACACAACATGGATTTAAATTTATGTAAGAATTCAATTGTCATATCGCATTTGTGTCTATGAGAATTGGTCACTCTATTTTATTATTATTACAGCTTACAGTCAAAAGCATTCATTTTAAAACTCGACGACGACGACGACGACGACGACATGCTACGCTCCTATATTAACAAATTGGTGTGCTCTGTATAAATTGAGCGTCTCGTTTAGTAAATGCTCTGTTCACGCACCAAACTACTTTGACTTTTCATAATCCTTTGAGT
>JABASF010001325.1:0-23439 GCA_019776145.1 Harlomillsia oculata | reverse complement strand
AGTGAAGGCAAATAATACAGTGTAAGCATCTCATCACAAACTCATCATCTTGTCAATTCCCGTCCCACGTTTCATATCGAAATCATATTCCTGATGGGTTTCGGGTCAAAACTCTGACGCGAATTACATTTATAGTTGCATTTCTTGCAAAATTATAAATATACATGATATTTAAAATGGTTTTCCCTTTGTAATTATATTTGGTCGGAATATAATATTGAGGACACCTTCGTGGCTTTGAGACAATGCGAGAAGCAACACATTTACGAATTTCAAAGGCAAGGAACAATGTTCGTGGTGACGATAAGAGTTTTTAAAGCTACGCAACTTTGTTGAAGTCACGTCTTGGTTTCATCTTTGGGAAGAATTTAAACGTGTGTGTTGACACTTTGAGGAACAACTGCACCGTCATAAATTTGTCCTGAGGAACATGTCTAGCAACTCCAAGTGTCATTGTCGTAGTGTCTACTATATATCTGGATGGGACGGCTACGGAACACACCACAGAACAAAAACACACACGAGAAAGGATATTATGGAATCTGTTCAAATGCCTCTCCAGGGATTTGATTGTTTTGCATTGGGGCGATGTAAAGTCACAAGATTCACAGTTGTTCTTCTCAATTTCGGTTTTTTTCCCTTTTCACACAGCATTGCAATCTTACAAAGTTTGTTTTGCTCTTCTTGTCAACACCTCAAGAAAAAAGAGAATACATCAGCCCCGAATTCATGGAGACGACTTCTGACTGAGAACCACGACGACACAAATCGTTTCCTTCCATCGCCCACGAGACACCAAAAACCCAAACTCGAAATTTCGAAACATGAGTTTATTTTCTCCATACTGATTAGTCTTGCGACATTCTTTTCGAATGTTTGTACATTCTTTTATAGGGACACCGGCAAGAAAAACGGTGCTTGTATACACGCAAGAAACAAAATTTGGAGTTTTTGTATTTGGTGTTCATCACAGAGAGTCCCAATGACTACATTTTTAGCAAATTTTGTCCAAAAATTATCCAAGCCACAGTAATGTACTAACGGGAGGAATTGAGAGCATAAGGAAAGTCAAGGAAAAGTTCGGATTCCTTCCAGCCATGCACCTCAAGACTATAGAACTTACTATGTACAATTACACGAGTAAATCTTCCCGTGTGGAATCATTTGATTGGAAACTAAAGAGATTAACTCAACAATTGAGTTGGAATGAGTCTCGGAGTTTGGAATCGTGTTTTACCATAGACGAGAAGTTTGGTGGAGATCTGCGTGTTTCCATATCCATTGACTGCTTTGCACACGTAGGTCCCCGCATCTTCCACCACGATTCCTCTGATCCTCAATCTTTTTCCACTGGCACGGAATCGTTCCCACGTTGGCGTGATCGCTTCTCCATCCTGTCCCAAAACACACATCAAATTTAATTCATCTTACAATACCTATTGAACCTTATCATAAAACTACCCGTCTCGGCTCCCGGGCATTATGTTATTTGTTCTGCTTGGTCAAAGTCTGTGTGACCATATTATGATACCATTACAGCCACATTTTTCCCAAAGTAGCCAAATGAAATGGGTTGTACAATGGACAGGTGTCAACACCCGTGTAAGTGGAGCCTTTATCACGTATACAATTCCATTTGAAAAGCAAACAATGCCCAACGGTGAGCTGTGGTTAATTGCATTACCAGAACCGGGTTTTTTGTCGACAATACATAAAATATTTGAAAATTAAAATAATCATTTACCTTCATCCATTCATAAATTGGAGACGAAGAAGAGTCAATAGGACAATCCAGCTTGACGGTGTCACCCAATTTGGCGACATACTTTGCAATGACTTCGCCACTAATGTGCGGAGGACCTGACACAGAACAAAACGCGGACGCCGTTAAACATTTATTTTTTCATTTGTAGTTATTATTCCGAAAATATGTAATGAATAGTTCTTCTCTACAGCAGAAGTCAATCATTATTTTTGAACATTTTATTTGTTCGTTTTCCTTTTTTTGCAGAAAAGAAGCGAATTTCATCCCCATCATCGTGTAATAGTACAACGTACAAGTACAGCACAATGGAGGAAGCAATGGAGCATACTACAAAGAAAGGTTGAAATGGGAGAAGGAAAGCTGAAGAGAAGAAAAGGAAGGAGAATTTTCTTGGTTGGTCGTCTCAGTCTCGAGTTTCAGTTCCTTGTAAGTCAGTTGAAGAGAAGAGAAGCACCTAATGCTCCTGTCTATCTGTCCTTTCTGAGGGTTTTTTGCACCAATTTGTCATCAGAAGACTGTTGTACAGTATGCGTTCCGTCTCAGTTCTCTCCGTCCGTCAAGGAGACAGATAACTTCTCCCCCACTTGATAGCATCAAGGCACACAAACTCACAAACAGTTCCTCAATTCCTCATCCTCACTTTACCACGTCGTTTTCAACGTCCACAACCAGCACCACCGAGCACCACACACAGCAAAACACATCAAAAAAATTCTGGTCGACAATCCGCTTATCTGCGGGAAACCATACGGGTCCTCTCTATCCTCTTTAGTCCTCTTTTTCTATGCTATCCAAAAGCTAAAACCTGAATTTTGAAAGGATGGATCATCATCGCCCCGATGATACGTCATCCTTTTTGCATCCTCACTTTCCTCGCTCCTAAAGCCCATGTCCCTTGAAATCTCATTTTAAAAAGAGAAAGTAAGAGGAAATCAATTTTATACTTTGGGAAACGTTTTGGGAGACCACAACTCTGATCTGCCGAACAGGTGTCGGCCATGGCATGGTTATCTCAATTTATTAAGAGCATCATTCTCCACGTATGGAATTAGGGACTGTCGTGTTCATGTCGTGCTCACTGGAAGCTCATGGAGCTTGGTGAAGCTTAATAATTATTCTTCCTTTTTTGGCTACATAGTTCCATTTTCAGAACGTCTCACAACCTCAGCTGTACGGAAAGTCAAAAAGGAACGTGACCATTTGTCCGTGACAGGTTTTCTGTTGCATCGTGTCCACGTCCACCCGTCCAATAATCGGCATTCGATCAAGTGCAATAAGTTCCTGTGAGGGCGTTGTCATTTCTCTCATCCCAGGCAAAGCTAAGGTCGTAAATTCTCGTAATCATAAAAGATGACTTTGGCAATATGAGCATAAAGTATTACATATCGATGGCAAAAAAATGCCACCTCAGCTTGAGACGTTGTGCTCACGCTGAGCTCTTTGTTCTTTACGGGAAAACCGCTGCCGACGTCTGGACGAAAAGAGTCATTTTGATTGATACTAAAATCAAGATGCACAGGTCAGCAAATTAAATTGGCACTTATCAATCAAAAGGATAACATTGTGTACGAAGCAAATGGACACAAATACCATTGTGACATTTTGTACAGTCTTCAGAAAATTCGTTTGAGAAAAACAAATGTGGTGCTTTATGAATGAAATGTCATGATCGTGTCATGTCTGATCAATTAAAATACAGAGAAATTCAATAAGTCGGTTTTTGGTTATAAGGAACTAATAATTAGGGAGTAAGTCGACTTTGCCATTGTGTGCTTTGATGGTCATTTGCACGTCATTAAGGAAGACTGACACATTTCGAAGGGGCTGGTTCTCGTGTGATGAGGACAATTTGATGTGTCACCAAAAAGCAGAGTGCGAACGTGTGTTGTTTCAAGAGGGGAATGATGATGAAGAGCTGTTTGTGCACGCTGTGATGCCGTGCTCCTGTTGCTGACTAAGCAGTCCCATTTGTCCAAGCAAACCGAGAGACAGTGTAGATTGAGAGGTTTCGAGTGACAACAAGGGCTCTCTTCTCCAAAGTCCCTGGAGGAGATCACAGTGCTGATAAGTCTATGTCACACACAAGAGCAAGGACACATTTTCGTTTTCGGGTCCAACGGGTAAACATTCGACGAGGAGAGATAGCGCAGTTCCTGGTAAAAACCCTTTCTTCTCCGTATTATTCATGGACTATATGCTTAATATACGACAACTCTTCTCTCAGAGAGCCAGAGCATCTGGCCTTTTGCAAGTAGGAAGGAGGATGAGAGGCCAGAGGCCACCGAAAATTGACATATTAGTCGGGATGCATGGTGATTTTGGTCCGTGGACGACCTCAACCGACAAAACGACCGTCTCTTTCATCTCGCTCACTTTTAGCCTTTCAATTTGAAATGTTGCTACAGATAAATACGACGATTTGGAAAGGGACGACTGCGACTCTGCTGGAAATGGTAATTCCTGGAGAAGAGATGAAGTGCACTGGACTCGAGCAAAACTAACTAGCTTGTTTTCCAAAAGAAGCGATGAGATGCGATCAGACCAATAAATAAAAGCGTATCTGTCTCCAATCAAAGCGAGGAGGCCGAGAAGAGCAGGACGAAAAATAAAATGTAGGATTGAAACGAGTCCAAAAACTCATCTTGTCCACATCTTCTCCCCACAAAACTCCAGCTTCACCCAGAAAAAAAAAGAAGGAAAGGAATTGAAGTGCGGTTTAGCTTTGCTGCAGAATTTCTTCTCCTTTTTGGAGACATTGAACATTACGGATTATGAGAGTATAACTTGATCTCTTAAATGACTTTTTTTCAAAAGGAACTCAAACTGAAATGACTAAGAGCTGAACTGGTTTAATTCCACTTGCGCTTCTCATTAGAAAAGGTTTTCCCAAGTTTGCTTGCCATTGCTCTAGTTTCTCCTTCAAATGGGCAGATTAAAATGTCTTTTGTCCATGGTGAGTCCTCCATTGACCATGTTGTTCGTACAGACAAGTCTTGTCAGTCGTATTAATCAGGGCGAGACGCGCTAACGCCTCCTGTCTCCCTGGCGGGAGAACACTGACACGATTCGACTCATGTTCCTGTCCATGTCTCCCAATAAGCCCAATATCGGACTCAATCCAGACTCAATCCATGAATTCCTTGACATAATTCTACAACTTAGTTAGCAGAGCATGCACGCAATGCACGAAATGCACGAAAACGGAAAATGCGGCACAAAACAAACGGGGAACCAATCATATCCATTCGAAATTGCGCCGTTGCTCATATATAGCAAAAATTCAATCTTTTTTCATTGACAGTCTAGAAAGTTTCCATTGTTGTTGTTGGACTTGGAAGTAGAACTAAAGTCGTATCTCATATCGTCATCTGTTTTGATAAAGCGTTTTCAAATTACATTTTAGTAACCGATTTCACAAGGTAAACGAAGCTACCCGAAGTACCCGAGTCAATATGAGTGTAGGTAATACTCAGTTGGGTGATTACAGAGATCAACTGTTTGAGGTTAATACTAATTTTTTTCATTTTAGTATTTAATTTCAAACAATAAAAGTTTAATAGGGGTTGGGGTGAAGTAAACGGGACCCCTGATAAAAATATTTTTTTAATTGTTTTATTCAATAACACATATTGAGAAACGTCCAAATACCAAGTGTCGCGTAATTTCAGATTGCAGATTTTGAGATAAAAATTCGCAAAGTTTTGAAAAAGTTGGTAAAATTTTCGAAAAAATTTTTCTTTTCGTATTGGACTCGTCAACTCAAAAAACGTCAAAATCCATAAACAATCACAAAATGTTGAAAAAATGGCAAAATTTTGAAAAACTTGGGAAAATGTTTTTAATCGACTCCTGACCTCAACAAATTGTTTAAAAAGATGAGTAACTGTTTGTCAAACAATGTCCTGAAATTAGGTATTTCGACATTTCGTGAGTCGATTAAAACATTTGTCCAAGTTTTTCAACATTTTCTCATTTTTTAAAAGCATTTTGCGATTTTTGGGAATTTTGACGTTTATTGAGGTGGCGAGTCCAATACGAAAAGAAAAAGCTTTTCGAAAATTTTCCCAACTTTTTCAAAACTTTGCGAATTTTTATCTCAAAATCTTCAATCTCAAATTACGCGAAACTTGGTATTTGGACGTTTCTCGATTCTCAAAATGGGTTATTGATTAAAAAAAATAAAAACTTTTTTTCATCAGGGGTCCCGTTTGCTTCGGTAGTATTACGTAAAATTGAATTTATAATTTTTTAAACTAGTTGAAATCTTAATAAACGGCTTAAGTTTTGATTTTATATTGATTTGTAGGGATCTCAACAAGATTTGGAAACTCGGCTGTTGAAGTCAACTACTTTGTACGTTGGAAATCTGTCCTTTTCTACTCGTGAATATCAAATACACGAACTTTTTGGAAGATGTGGTGAAATTCGTCGAGTAGTTATGGGTTTGCATCGTTTCAAAAAGACTCCATGTGGATTCTGTTTTGTGGAGTATTTTAATCGAGAAGATGCAGAGGAAGCTATGAGATACGTCAATGGAACAAAATTAGATGATCGTGTCATTCGAACGGACTGGGATGCTGGCTTCGAGGAAGGACGACAATACGGTCGGGGCTGGACTGGTGGACAGATTCGAGACGAATTTCGGAAAGATTTTGACTCAGGGCGCGGAGGTTACGGAAAAATGTTCGGGGTTTGAGGTGTTGATGCTTAATGGATTCGACACTGATTTATGTTAGAGTTAAAATCTGTAAAGAAAATTGGTTGTTGCATTTAGTTGATTATAATAAAAATGTTTATTGTTAGTTGCTAATTGTTTCTATTCCTGTTTGTGTGGTAAGCATTTATAATGAACTCTACATACTTTAACTTTCGATTTTGTACGAACTCCTGAATTGACGCTGAATAAATTGTACTTAGTACGATGACTGCAAACGTAAACTATACATTTGTGTGGGTTGCTTCTTGCATGTGATGACTTCGTGGCCAATGACAAATTGAATGATTTAATAAAGTAGGTCAGAAAAGAGAATTGGAACAGGAAAAGCAAAATTTCATTCATGTTATTCATTAACTTGTTTCCCACAACCACGACCAAAAAGGTAACGAACGTCACGAAACTCAATCAAAATGGATTATTTAAGCACAGTACATTTAATGCTTATTTAATGCTACGATTTATTATAATAAATCGACTTTCCCCCGTCCAAAAATCTTACAGAAGGAAATGTAAAAAAAACTTGAAACTTACTTCGGAGTCCAGTATCCGTGCGAACATGGGGGAAGTAGAGACACAAGAAAGTAAAGATGAAAAGTAAGAAATCCATGTTGCGTCTTCAGCCGAACAAGATCTAAAGAGTAAACAAAAACAATGGTTTTACAAAAGAGACAAGGTTATTAATCAGTCGCAGGAGACTCATTGTTGTTTCTCCGGCGCTCCTTTGGGTCACAACACGACGCATCCCATGTCATGTCATGTCAAGATGGGGTAGAATATATGTATACAGCTATTACTATCTGGAAAGCATGTACAAGTTGCAATTCGATAAAGGGTTAAACGTCCTATAAAGCTACTTGACAGAGCTTTGCTTTCTCAGGAGAATGGTCAATATAATAAATAGCGTCAAAAAAGATTCTCTTATGAATGAATAAAGGTTACGTAGGAGGAAAGACTCGAGAGACACACATGCAATGCATGGATCCTAAAAATAAAATATTGAGAAAGGTGACTTGGTCGAAAAGGACTTCCCGAGGAGAAGCTGCAACCCAACGTGAAAGGAAGATAATAAAGGTAAGTACTCGTGGAAACATGCCTACGAAACCAACTTTTATATAAATACGCAACATCATCTCAAAGGGGTTTCTCTTTTTCGTCTCGTCGTCTTCGTCGTCAAAAAAACCGTTTTTCTCTCTCTCTTCAAAACCTGAGTTTCATATCCAAAGCCATGAAACGATGTTGCAAACACAAGTGAGTGAACCCGAAGAAGCTCTCTACGCACAGCTTCCAGGGAAAAGTTGTCCAACGCAACTCACACTATTGCAGTCGTTCAATCCACATATCATCCATAATACAGGATATTTCGGTTAGTAATCGTTGTAGTTGTGCACCTTCTTCTAACGCCTGTCTAGCAATTCTCTCCGAGTTGTTATCCTTTTACGGAGAAGATGATGCTGCTCATTGAGGCACAACACGGCACCACTTCAAATAGTCCTTCCCTCACCAACAAACCCAAAAAAAGTGGAAAAGTCGAGTCTACCGACTCAACCATACAAAAAATTTCTCAAGACTTTTCGCTTTTAGCAAACTTATGCCATTTTCCATGTTAAGAAAAAGAAAAAAAAACGTCGGATTCAAGTTGTACTTGAACTCTTGTAAGTACTTTTTGAAACAGTTTGTTTTTCCACTAGGGAAAATGTATCACGATGAGGTTTTTTGGTTTGCCACCAGTACGACTTGTTTAACTTGCTCCATTCACGAGAGTGAGAAGAGAGTCTATAAAATATATGCTTCTCCCTGCGTTTGAATATGTAAACATTTTGAGATTTCTTCGTCATCTTCGTCTTCAAGTGCTTATAAATAAGCTCCCTTATTTGTACTAGACACAGATACGCTCCCAAAATTGACTTTGACTCCTTATTCCACTCCTTCTCCTCCGACAACACAACACTCTTTTCATCCACCACCAAACACACACAAAAAAAATACAAAACACTTGCATTTTACACTTCACACGCACGCATGTAGTAACACGCTACTATAAAAAGGGTTACACTTTATTACAAACTTGGAGTAACGTGTGAGTCGAATGGAGCACTAATAAAATGTAATTTATGACACATTTCGGTTTCGTTTTCATAGCTCAATTACCCGTCAAATTTATGACATTGTTATTAAATACCAGTTGGAGATCACAGACATGTCGTAAAACTATCCCAACAAAACAACAATCAGACGTCATCACTAGTTTCATCATCATCTCTGCAAAAAGGAGCATTTTTGCGTAGGAGGATGGGTCGAATGAGACTATATGTTTGTGGCGTGGAGAAAAGTGGCCAATCACGAAAATTGTGTCATTTTGGTCCATAGGCCACACACGCTTGTCCTTTCTCGGCTCGAAAAAGTATTTTAGTAGTATGAGATAAACATCCATTAGTCCCGGGTAACCATTTGTGTCCTGCTAAATGAGTTTTTTTTTCTGGAGCTACCACAAGTGCCAGCATGAAGGAAAATGAATCGTGTATGTTATGTGGTTTTTGCCGTGTGTCTCTCATTCTCGCCAAATGGCAAATCTGGAGAACCACTTGAAGACAAATGTTAAATGTACGGAAGAAAAAGTGGGAAACGGGGAAATAGTGCAAAATTCCTAAAAACATTATTTGATAAAAGTCATGGGACGGAGGACGGACGTTGTTTCTTGTTGTTGGAAGCCACAACTTGGTTCTTCAGAATGATAAATCACTTCGGTTTCCACGAGACAAGGGAAAGGATTCCTTTTACTTCCCTTTTCCAAGACGTTGAGCTGATAAATTTGTTAATCACTCTTCGCTGTTGTGCGAAATGACCTCGAAACACACTCATAAATCTGATGATTCCATCTTTTCCCTTCTAAAAGTTCTTTTAAGTATCGGACATGATTTCCGGACTGTCCACCAAAATTCGCCGGATGAGCATTAACCACGGGAAAACTATAATACACCTTAACTTCCGAAAGATAAAAATTTAATTTCAGAAAACAAGATATGTGACAAAAAAAAGTCCAAAAATACTAGGCCGTGTCGCATTAGTACTTGTTTAAAACGGAAATATCGGTACAAGTCGACATGACAGGAGAATGCGAGTTTTTTTAATGTTCAAAAAGTGTTCAACAAATGCAGCACAAACCAGATGCAAGCAATAAAGACGTGTACATTGGTTTTTCAAAAAAAGAAACATGTCAACTTTTTTAATCCTGACAAATGTAATGTAAAATAACGAATTTATGATACACTTTTGAATTTGCATGCAGTTGTTTTTAGTGTATTAACCATGTTAGTACTAAATTATTCGTAGCCCAGCTTCCGGATTGGGGAAATCTCCTTTGAAGATGGATTACACAGTTTCGACTCCTGTGCATGCGTTATTAATAAGTTTTCCTGTGTTGGCCCTTTCCCGAGCTCTTCATAAGAGTTTTGAGTTGGCTAATAAGTTGCCTTTAAGTTCCTACCTTTTCCACCCCTTTCTTTGTTATTCTCCCTCATTATGGAATTTAATTTAACCATGCATGGAGCAGAATACAGACTTGATCTTGTCTCTGGCATGAAGGAAGAGCTCGTCCTCGTCCTTTGTGCTAATGAGATGATGAAACTGAGCGGATCTCTCCAGCACAAACAGCATGGAGTCTTTAGGAGGAAAGCAGACACAACCAAAACCCGGTTTTTGGCTAAAGAAGGAAGGATCCGAGAAACGTGTCGGTTGTGTGTCTGGTCCACGACGAACGTGTCATTTTCGATCCCCTTCCCATAAAGCTTGTTTCACTTGTTAGAGTAACTAGCTCTCATTATTCAGATGACACGACCGACAAGGACACACTGTTCCGCTACCCACTCCCGCCATTATGTCATCACAGCAATCGTCCGCACCCGCATTATCTTCAAGAATCAAGAAATATTGCATGAGAGTGTGTTGAAATGAAGCACTCGGACTCAAATCATTTTATCCGCAAATTGTCATTTTTGTAACCTTTGTTTTAAAAAATTTCGTTACAAAATGACGGCCACAGTCTTTATCCAAACACGGTGACATGTAAAGTGTACTCCAAGTGACGTTTCTTGCACGTGACGAATAAGGACATGGGCATAAGGAGCAAAAAAAAGCAGCTTTATTACTATTATTTGATCGATTCAATACACATTTTTCCATTTCTTCTCCTTCTCTCTACCCTTTTTCAAAAAAACGAGACAAACGAGAGAACCTTTTTTCCTGTCCCCCTTTGCCATCCAAGCCTTGCTCCGAATCCCTACCAATCCATTTCCCGTGTGTGTGCATTTGCAAAGTGTGTGAGTGTGTGTCTCCAAAGCTGTATCTCTATTGTCACATTTTGGATGCCCTCTTCAAAGTGAATACTTTTATGAAGGGACAGGGACACATTCCCATGTCACATCACATCTGTCGTTTTCTTCAAATATTTCCCTTCATGTCACAAATCGTCATCGTGTGCTTTGAGTCTCATTGTCCTTTCAATAATGGGATTTAGATTGCTGTTACTACACTATACAATGTAACACAAATTATATTATAGTTTCTAAAAAAAATGATTATTTTTCAAAATCCACTACGTCGCAAGCCAGTCACATTAAAATGTTTTGAAGTGGAAACGGGATACACCTCCACATAATAAAAGACCATTAGGAGGAGCCCGTGTAAACAAAAGGAGAAAATGCATAGGAAATGATGCAATAAGTGCAAGTAAAGTAGGAAAGGCAGTTTCGCCGTTGCGGAGAAGCAGTCGAAAAAATTGTTTGCTATACTTCGTTCATTCGTAATGTGAAGAAGAATGACACAGTTTGGGCTTGACTGTGTTGACATTCGATTTGAGTTTGACGGCATGAGGCCTAAAATTTGAGAAGCGACCACATTTGGTTCTAAGAGTATATAGTGGCAAACTCCTCGGGAAGTAATAATGACACGCTCCTTTCGAATGTCAAAGGGTGACGCACACACCTCAACCAACGAATTCAAAATAAGGGAAGTTACAAAAACTAACAAAATCGATCAATTCATGGGGAACAAGAACTGTCCCTATTAAAAACCCGTAATAAATAATTGTTTAAGCCTGTCTTTCAACTTGGTGTACCCTCCTCGTTTTTAACTCAAATGCTGTCTCTAAAGAAATTTTTATTCTGTGGATTCAAAAAAAAAAAGTTAAAAAAGAGAACGGAGCGAATAACACGACAAAGCAATGGGTGAAGGAGGACTTTCTTTCTTCCGGTGTGCCTGTAGAAAGTGTGAGAGGAAGGAGAGAAGACGAAGAAGACGAAGACGTTGCACAATAAAGTGTGGAATCTCAATTGAATTCCCTGGAGGAACCTTTCCGTCATGCTCAACAAAGCTATCTTGCAATTCCCTTTTGTTCCTGCATTACATTTCATGTGCTTGGCCCTGTTTACGATGATAAGGAAGTAGGAGAAATGCATGAAGCTTTTCACAGTCCCTTCAACTAATAAGACTTCTCCTTTTGCTTTTGTTGTGTTATGGACCAACCACAATTTAGTATTTAACCTCACCTTTTCCCAGTTGCTCCAAAAAACGTGTTGTTGTGACAGCTTCATTTTATTTCCTTTGAGATATCGCAGCACCACGAAAGTACAAGGCAGGGCAAGTCGAAATCCTCACCATTTTGGAGGTTTTTGGAGTTTTTTTTAGGTTGGAAACTACACTTTGCTGGATCAACTTTTGCAAAAAGTGGTCGATGATAGCCATACAAAAACAAAGTCAGCTCATTTTTAATGAGATCATTTTGGAAGGGTGGGTGGGATTTTCACACCCGTGAATCCTCATGCCTCATTAAACAAAACGTGTTCTTTTTCAAATTGAAAAAAGACAATTTTCAAACTCGTTAAATTTTATGATGCCGCAACAAACAGAATAGAAGCGTAATGAATCTCTCACTTACTTTTTATTCCAGGGTTTTTTGTATTCTTCTGTTCAATTGAACCTTGTGGCTTCAGTTGGACAATTTCCCTTTGTCATTCTCAAACGAGTTCATTCATTAAAACATCTTATATTCCTTGTTTTTTTTGTAGCGTTCTATGCCGTAACGAACACTTGCAGCGGGCGCACGGAAGAGCAACCAAAATTTGGGGCAATGGGCGACAACCGTTTGAAGAAGGCAATGATGATGTCACTTGGGCCACTTGATGTCATTTGAGACACTTGTTCTTCCTAGATTGTTTTCAAGATCAATTCAATAATAACATGACCACATTGTCCAGCAATTTACTGCCGCATTACTATGTCTCCTCAGTCTACAGTTGTAACACTTTAACACTGTACTCACTGACTCACTGCGTTCGACTGAATCCAGTCCATTGGCAAGTGTCAACAGTCAACGTCAACGTCATGCGAACCTGAACACATAAACTGTCAATTTTCTCTTTGAAAAGTTTATTGAGGAGGAAAATCAGGGTCAAATGAAACAGTGTTATTGTTATTCTCCTCGAAGAAAATGAAATTCAGTGACATTGCCATTGTTTTCATTTTCAATTCAAGTGAACGAGTATATTGACAATTCAAGTAAAAAGTACTTAATTGATTAATTAAATTGAATTACTGGTATTTTTTGAAGAAAATTTGTAATCTGACCGTACATATAAAATTGATGAAAATGAAGGTATGAGGTTTTTTTAGGGAAGAAGACACGGGAAGAAGAGGAGAGGAGAGGAGTAATTACTTAGCGAAGGAAATTATTAACATTAGCACTTCCTGGAGGAGCAGTTGCTCCCTCGACGCGTGCAAAACCACGGACAAGACGGGCGCAAAACCGACACGGGGCGAGGAAGAAGAGCGAAATGAAGAAACAATATCAATTTCCACACGTTGAAGCTGACGCAAGTCTGACGACTGACGAGTTTCAGTTTGGAGCATCAAGAATGAGATTGCCTTTACTTCTATCAAAAGTGGAGGAGTCAGTGGGGGAAGTTGAAGATTCACAATGAGCCTTGTAATTTCTAATATTACGAGAATAAGGAAAACACCGAAATACCGACTGCCTCCTTACTTACGTAAGGAGATGCTCCGAAACCCGGCTTTTTCCAGCAAGGATGAATATACTCTTTCCAGGAGGACAAGAGTGGGAGCAACAACATAAACGTGCGTGAGTGCCGAACTCGTCTCAACGACTGACTGGAACTGAGAGAGAAGTTGATGTGTTGTGTGACCCCGACTGCATATGCGTGTGCGGCCAATGAAATGACAGGCGAAACTCTCCTGGAGCCCACAACCAGACAGAATGTATTCCAGTATTTCCGAAATCTCCTGGAAAGTGAGTTTTACTTTACCTTACTTTAGGCTTCTCTCTCTAATGCATCCTCGTCAACTTCAACTTCAACAAGAACTCGACCGAGTTGTTGTTGTCCATTCACTCGTCCGCATGTGTCCTCATCTTTTCTATCCCTTCCATTGTACACAGTAAATTACTTATTTTGCAATTCTTTTCTCATACAATAGACAAGATTACGGCATCTTCAATGATCACTTTTATCATTACTTTTCAATCTTCTTTTCAAAAAAGTCCATCTCCCCACTCAACTCAAACTCAATAGGGTTGTGCTTTCTGCTGCTTGAATTAATTCTTTCATTTCTGTTTCTTTAATTTTCCGTAAAAAAAAATTCGGTACCTTTTAGTTTGTTTTTCAATCTTTCAATGCAAATTTTTTGCTTCTTCTCATTTCGTAACGATTGCTTTTCTGTTCTGATGACTTGACTTCAAAAAAAAAAACTCTGCCGTCCATGAAAAACATATTTCCTACTTTCATTTTCTGCAGAGATGAATATTTGAATTTGAACCGTGTGTTTTGAGAAAAACTGTAAGGCGTTTCTTCTTTGAGGAATCAAATCAGTTGAATGCTGAAAAAGCGTACCTTCATTTACGTATAAAACAAGGTTATTTATTGCTGAGATTTCATCAAAAGCAGACTTTTCATCTTTCCTTTTTCCTTTTCTCTCCACTCACCGACTGTTTGTATCTTTTGAAAATCCGCACGCCTTCTCACAAAATTTTCTAGCTAGAAGATTGCTAAAATGGAGGATTATAAGACTGGAAATATTCAAGTTGTCCCTGAAAGGCGCAGAAACAAGAAAAAGTTGTCATTTTTAATCCCTCGAGAAAACTGGAACCTCCGCCACAAAAAATGATTTCCATACAGAACGGTTGGAAACCTATCAACTGAGAAAAGCGCGTCCATAAGACAATAGTTCGAATGAGAATGAAATTGTCCATCGGAATCGTGAACGAGGAAAGCATGCGAAAGCTCATTCTGAGTGTCCCAAGAGTGACACAAGGTAGACACGACGATTAGTAAATAATGAATGTGATCGTTACCTACAGGAGACCTTTACTCGCTGCGGGTCATTTAAAGTGTACTGCACAAAGAGAGTCGGACAGTCTTTCTCAGTTTTAGGGTGACTAAAAGTCGTGGGTCGTCATTTTGTGTTTTTTCTTATTTGAAGAAGCAGAATCAAAATAAGGTGTACGTAGTATAAAGTGAAAGTGTTGGAAACAAGGGAGAATATGCCGAGAAAGTATAGGAGGAGAAGAGTAGTTTTGGGCTTTTATCTCCTCTCAGGGAAATGTCAAGTGAAATGCGGGAAGGAGAAAGAAAAGGGATGAAGAAGGAAGGAGAATTGAAGAAGGTGTTGGTAGTATTTAATGCATGAGACTTGGAAGAAGAGACCACGACTTGGAGCACATTACGACGACGACTGTCTTCAAGAGCAACCCATTTGCATTGCGAACAGCATCCCAAAAGCTGACAGAGAGATTATCTTCTACACTCTGACGACTTAGGACACACTGCAGTATGAACTGTGAAACTGCATTATTCTCAATATTATAATACACTCTGTTTGATGAAGAAGAAGCGGAGAAGATGACACGCATGTACGAACGTAATGTATATATGAGGAGAATGCAGCTCCAGTTGCGACAAGGTTCGACACTTTTTGCTTTTGTCACCGTCTCATATCATGTCATGTAATACTATAATAAGAGTTATTAGGAACATAATGAGAGACGTGTTTTGTGTCCTTGGCCCCCACTGAATCCTTGCATTCTGTAAGTTTGTGTACGAGACTTGTCTTTTTGTCATTCCCCGAGCTACTTTTAATGATTTTCCTTGGTTAGAAGAGAGAGTGCTAAAGTGAACTACATGAATGCATCCGAAACCCTTTTATTCCAGCTTTTGAATTGAAGCACACAGAAGAGTCGACAGAGTTAATCTCCTATAGTGGGAACACGGGAGCGGGAGAGAAAGTTTGAGCCTAACATAGTCGACATGACATCGACAACGAGGACACCACGGCTCAAAATCCACCTGGAAAGAAAAGTTACTTAAGAACCCGGGGAATCCCGCCCGCCTCTTTGCATAACTGATTCATCGACTGGAGACATTAAAAGCGCAGGAGCTACGCTTTTTACACTACCATTATGAAACGTTACTGAATGTGCGTGATGTTTTGAGTTTTTGACTTGACGTGCTGCTGTTCTAAAATGCATCTTTAAAAATTCTGGAGCAAGCTATTACAAATATTATAATGCTTTGGTCATGAAGACGATGATGATGTTGAGTCTATAGTTCGTAAAACGAGACAGTTGTCAGTTGACATTTGACATGACACGAATTGCTCGTATGACTTCATGAAGCGAATAATTGGCTGTACACAAATGTGTGCATTAGGGTCAGAGCGAGACTACAGTTTGTGAAGCGAGCAGGACTCAAATCAATGCGTCTCTAGTCAATTTGAGATGCAGGGAACGAGAAAACCACTTTGTACAATTATTCTGGCTCTCTGTCGTATCAAATCGTGTCACAAAATGCAAGTGAGCGTGAAACTGACAGTGTTGCACGAGACAAGAACACAAACAATAAAGCTTTTATGCAGGGAGTTGTGGCCGGTTTCATGGTTTCCAATTCGACTTTCAACGTGGAGCCAAAAAGCTCTGAAACTGGAGCATTTTGAGTCTTCCAAATGGATCAGAATGGGATCGAAAGATCACATCACAGCAATAATACTCGCTCTGCCCCTGTTATGCTTTTTAGAGTTTTGTAAGTCTGAAGTTTTCAATTTCTTGCAAGGGAATGAATATCATTTCATAGTGTAGCTTGAAAAAATGTAACATTTGAACGTCATTTCAGTGAGATTTTTTGGCTTGTGTATTTTGTTTTGTTTGAAGGATTTCTGGTCGAAATAAATCATTTGGAAAGTAAACACTTACAATAATGGAATATTACTAATAAATTGCAGAGTTGAGTGATTGAGAGCGAGTCAGGGAAAAATACAGGAGCGTTTAAGATTTCATGAAGGGATGAAGAAGCAGTTTGGGCCTTGTCTCAAATGCCTCGTGTTTGTTCAGAAGGGTAAGAAAAGTGCACACAAGGGCTGTCGAGCCTGAGATTTCAAAAAAAATGTCTCCCTGGAGTGTTTGGAAAGGGGCCAAAACATACAGGGAAATGCACTATCCGACTTACAAACTTGTATTTTTCTCTATTAGCCTTCTTATTACGCATGCATCCATAAATGGGAAAAAGATCCGAGGATACGAATCGAAAACTCTTTCCAGCCGAGTCGCAACTTACCTTTTCGCTATACATTTGTCGTTTGAAAATAAAGTGTCAGTTTGGATGTTGTTGGGAGGAACGTTCCAATGTCGCAATGGGACGGAGAATAGTCAGTTTGTTTGGATGTGCTATATTATTTTCTTCTTTGGGATCCTTGCTTGCTGCGTGTGAGATACTTGTAATTTCAAAAATGAACGCTTTTCTTGGAGAAATCTGGGTTGGTGGTCGCATCTCGCATGGCATGGACCAGAAGTCTCCAAATATACACAGACATTGAGTTGAAGTTGAAGGGTTTTGGGGTGATGTGTGGGTTCGCGGGCGGGCGGTCGTCACGTCGGTGTGGTGTCGATCCAGTTATTTATTACTTCCCAGTAGAAACATCCATCATTCATTGAGGAAGACAATATTGCGTAAAAGTTGATCAAAGTGTGGGTCTGTTAAGGATGGGAAGTCTTTGTAGGAAGCCCCAGAGCGAGAATTAAGTTGCTCATTCAAGACTGGACCAAAATGTATTGCTTTTTGCTTTCCTTCCTTCAAATCCAAATGTGCTCTCCATAAACTCATGTAGTACAATCAAGAGCAAAAGGGGAAGATGCACTCACAGTGCAAATAAACTCACCGAGAGAACGACTCCCAAAAAACCAAACCAGAAACCAAAAAATCTCAAAGCCCTCTTGAGATGTCAAGACAAACACACTTTTGTTCTCCAAAGATCCTGTACACTCAAACAAACAAGAAACCTTCCAACTAACCCAAACGACACTCTCTTCCACACTTTTTAGAAATAACACGACACTCGTTTCCAAAAAAACCATTTTGATTTCATAATCATAAATTTAAAAAAAAAATGCACAAGAGATCCTCATTTTTCTTTCCTAGTAGACTAAACACGAATGTTGTGCTGATCCAGAGTTTTCCTACCGTCATGGGTTGTGTTGCTCGTTGGTCGTCTGCTGTGGGATAAGGATAGTATAATCACATAATTTCTCAGCTAAAAGGATAAGATAACTTTTCCAAAATCCTTTTCCACATCAAGGGAGAGATGCCAAATGATGATGCGGATGCTTGCTCATGATGTTGTTGCTTTTTCACTCGGGGATCTTTCAAGTTTACAAACGAAGTAAAAAAAACCAAAATTCTTGTGCAAAAGGTACAGAAAAAACCGTCCCCAAAGTGTCATTTTGGACTTGAGAGCTGAACATACTTTATCCTCATTAACACACGGATAAGCAAGAGGACATGACACTAACTTTCAAAATGTTGAGGAAGCTATTAGGAAAGTTGGTGGCGTCGTCGTCGTCATGTCGAACCACTTTATCATAACGTCGGTTACGTACCTTCGCCTTACTTCAATTCAAAAGTCATAACTTGTCGCTTTCTGCAATGAAAAAAACGTAAAACCCAGATGGAAAAACATGCGTTTTGAATCATAGTTTTTTGACAGGAGAAGGAAGGAAACGAAACAAGTGACTCATTGCATGCATTTGAATGCGTCCTGCATGAACTAATTTTTGCAAGTTGTTTGGAATCAAGTTGCTGGCACTCAAAGCTCAGCTCTCATTTGGAGATAATTGTGTCCAAATTTTGACATTTTGCATTTGAATGTACAAAATAAATCGAAAGTGATTACATTTCCCACTCTTGTGGTTCTTTGATGACGCCCATGCTCATTTTCTTACAAGGAGTCCTTAATGGACACAAAAATGAAGTTTTTGCTGAGTTCGCTGCTTCATCGACATGGACTCGTGATGGCAAATGCTGACTCCGCACTCAAGAGTTGTATCAAATATACAATGAAGACGGAGAAAAAAGTCTAAATATTTACTCTTGTGAAATAACATTGACTTTTTGGCCTATCAGCAAAACCCTTGGAACATTTTCCAGCCGCAGATTCAAACTTTGGGATGATTTTTTTTTACTGCACTTGAACAATTCTCAATTCTTTGAAACTTGTTCTTCAAATTCTCCAAAAGTTAAGTACTATATAATAAATTGCACATTTTTGGACAAGCACGATTCGTTTCTGTTCCGCATTTCCCTCTTTCCTGTAAAGCAATTAGATATATTCCTCCACATTAGATGGATTCCGTGGTTGACTGAATACATGAATATGAAAATAAGGAAATTCGTGACATTTTAAATTCAAAAGATGAAAATTTTTGGTTTGGAGACGCAGGATGTGACAATGTCAAAAAATGTTCAAAAATAGAATGAGAGAGTGAGCATCATTATCATTTTTCCTTGTGCACCTGGACAAACACTTCAATTCTTCAAAGCTCTCCTAGGAAAAATTAGACTGGCAATGGCAAGTCACAATAACAAAAGGGAAACACACGTTCACGCTTTCACGTCCGGAGATTCTGTCCAGATTGAATTTCAGTGTGTTTGGTCTCGTGTGTGTGTGTTGTACTGGAACTGGAACTCTGGAGCAACATAAATGCGTATACGTGCGTCATACGTGATGTG
The DNA here is from genome assembly GCA_019776145.1 of Harlomillsia oculata. Classification (NCBI taxonomy): domain Eukaryota; kingdom Metazoa; phylum Arthropoda; class Collembola; order Entomobryomorpha; family Oncopoduridae; genus Harlomillsia; species Harlomillsia oculata. Next base: position 3,896 of record JABASF010001325.1, on the reverse strand, counting down.
TGTGCCTTTGCACTTCATTTGTCAAAGGGAAGAGTAAAATGTTCAAAATGTCTTTGTGTTCCACGTCTTTTCTTTCCGGCACTTCCTGCACTTTCACCTTAAAATGTGTTCCTTTCTGACACACAGGACACAGAAACACATCCTGCGTCCATCTTGAAATTGGAAATGACTCCAGTCCACTGGAAATGGGGCGGTGAGTTGGAACGGGAAATCGTTTGTATTCGAAATCTCCCTGTACAAATTAAATTACATTTGATTTAAGGAAGGATTTTTTCGTTTCCCGTTTCATGCTGACTAGGTGTGACATGAGACAGACAAAAGTCAACCTGGGAACAAAAGCTGATCATGTTCACCTAGTTTACCTGTTCAAAAAAAACGAAAACTACCCGTTTCTTGTATACCCCAAGTTTACATGACAAGAGAAGAAGGTTCCATCCGTCTTGGTTGTCGTTGTCTTCTCCTTGTTCTTGTTGATTCTCCTCCAGTTTCAGTTGAATGTTGATCTGATGCAGTTGCATTTCATCATTTTGAGAAACTCGACTCGACTGCCATGCCATTATGGCAGTTTCACATTTCAATGGAAGGGAATGTAATAGAGAGAAAGAGAGACGAGCAAAAGCCACCCGTATCCAATTTCAACGTGTGATAAGTGATGTGATAACCAGAAGAAAGAAAGGATGCTGGCCTATAAAACACACTTGACTCTTCTGGAAACAAAACGCATTCTTCCATTCATTTCCAAACTAAGAAAAAGAAAGTAGCTCCCGGAGCAGAATGAGCACCAGTTTAGTAATTCTTTCAGGTCAGACCTTTGCATTGTACTTGAACCTCATTTCTTGCCATCTTGCCATGTTGCGATGAATAAAAAAGTCATTTTGTAATGCTCACAGTTGAATTGCTTTCCTGTTGTGTCCTCCTTGGGGTTTTGCTCTTGGCTTGATTTTCAACGCGAGATTAGAAGCTTAACGACCCTTTTGGTCATGGATGACTTCGAAGAAGGAAAAGCAGTCAATTCGATAACTAACGACAAGGCTCGTTAAGAAAACATGCTCTGTCGTTTGTGTCTTCCAACGAACCTTCCCCAAAAAATTTCATCCTTGATTCTGATCTCATTTCCTGATAACGATAAAGGAAATGTCCAAAAAATATGTTTGGGGTCCTTGTGTTACAAAGTATACTGAGCTGCCTATAGATCAATATTCCAGTAAAAAGAATGCTAAAAGCTTTATCCATTTTTAACAGCAAATTTGAAAAAATGAAAAAATTACTTTTCATATAGTTTTGTTTTGTTTTATTGATTATTTTTTTTCCATTTAGTATTGTTAGAAATAATGAAAAAGTAAAAAGTACAATCGTAAAAAGTATACTGACAATTCCCATAGAGCTTAATTCCTACGGTTTCATACATGATAAATTACAATGGGTGTATTTATTATAGAGTAATTAAATTCAATAATGATAATGACATAATGAAATTGAAAATTAGGATTATTTTGTGACTTTGGCTTTTGGAGTGGATTTATGGGAGTGAGATTTGTTTAACTCCAATGGGCACAGTGATGAAGGTGATTGTGACTCACAGAGTCAAGGTAGCTGAGATGACTGTAACAATGATCATAAGTAGGAAGGATGACTGAGCCTCTGCCTTCGGATTCATTGTCACCGCAACAAGAGCATTTGGACATTGCAATCTCGACTATGGCGGGGTGTGGACTTGTTTCCGCACACCTGGACGAAAAGGGTTGCTGCTGATGACACATGGAGGAGGAAGACGACGACGAATGTGTAGACACAGACGTGAGCAGTTGTCGCTTTTGTTCGTAGCCGTCGTTTTGCAAGGATGCAGATCCTCCGGATAAATGAATGGATGGATTTGACACGCGCTGAGGACTTAGGGTCTCCTTGCTTCCTGTGGGTGCATCTGTTTTGTCCTGGTGACGACGAATCAAACAAGCAGTCCCAATTGCCAACAGAGCAACTGCAACTGACACACCGATGACTATAATGGGGAAAGCTGCCATTGCTGAGGAGCTGCTTTCGATTTCAGCACCTGTATGCATAGTTTTGAATTTAACCAATTTGTAGAAATTTGTTTGAAAATTTAGTTTAAGCAAATTTAATTAATATGATTTGATTACGTACCGGCAATAACAAGCAATTTAGCTTCTCGAAAGGTATAGCCAACATTGTTAGTCGCAAGGCAAATATAGACACCTTCGTCCAGGACGGTGGTTCGAGTGAAGACGAGTCTGTTGACAATGACTCCATTCTGGTGAGTCTCGTTGATGCGGATTGCAAACGGCTCATCCTCCTGCGACGATTCCTAAGTTGGCCATAATTTTTTTTATGTGAAACAACATGTTTACTTGTTTACATTGGAGAATTAGTAGGGCTTGAGCGTGCTGTGCAGATGCTTCATTTGAAGCGACAATTTACCTGAATTACGACTACATGCTGGTTTTCGACTGGTAAAAGCCGGTGTTTTTGTTTCGTGTTTTGTCCCACTACTGAAGAATGATCTTCAGGCACGCGCTTGAGCCATTTGATGTGCGGCGGCAAAGATGTGAACCCGGCTTTGACCACACATTCCAACACGGCTTCATTCCCAGCCAACACAGTCGTATTTTTCGGGTAGCCTGACGCCAACTCGGGACGACGTTTCTCCACCATTTCTATAAATCACCAATCACCATTTTTCATTCCTTGTTATTCCACATTAAAATCCATGATTTGGCATAAAAGCTTAAGTCTTTCCGTCCCATCAAAAATACTATTATGTCACAATAATTTGGTCGTCGTAGTCAAAACAGTAATTTTGTGCTTCACAAGTGTCAAAAAATGTTTTTTTTCATGATTATAAAAGTGCGGCATGTCAAAATGAATAGAGGCACAAACCTGTAACATGTAATTCAATGCTGAATTCAACTTGTCCAACAGAATTTTCAGCTCGACAAGAATAGCTCCCTGAATCTTCTGAAGTTAGTCGGTTCAAAACTAATGTCCAGGATGATAATCGGATCATTTTCTCAGTGACAGGTTTTCCATCCTAATGACGTCAAAGCACAAACACAATGTGTTATACCCTTTGAATTTTGCTCAAAGTTTGTGCTGCTTTCGATAACGATGTATAATGTACCTTCAACCAAATGATCTTGGGAGTTGGCCATCCTCCAGCCTCACATCGGAACCTCATCGTACTCCCAGAAGAAAGCTGCATTCCAGTAGCACCGGATTGAGACTGCTCCAGACTTTCAGGTGTGAACACCGGAGGGAACATCGTGGCTGACCCTTTGTTATTATTACCATCCACTCGTTTTCGGTTTTGCAATGTCTCGGGGTGCCCCGAATCAGAACTTGATAGACTTGCATCATCTGTATAATCATTAAGATAGGACAATATTATGAAAATGATGACAGGAAATGGAAGAAAGGATGAGAATAAACAAAATACTCATAGTATATAGTATGTACACGCAAACACAAGAGAGTAATTGTAGGTAGAATCAAAATGACGGTGAAGACACGACGACGGGACGACAAGAAGAGGAAAGGAATTGGACGAAGATGTATGTAGAAATGACTTTTTGGGGTGGGACGAAACCATTGGAATGACAGATAGAGACACTTGATAATGTAACTCGAATGGACGAGTCAGCCCGTTCCCGTTCCTACTTCCAAAAGAATCTTATCCAGGAAGATGCCACGGAGACGGACACTCACTTGAACAAACCATGCGAGTTTTTATAAGGGATCCTGAGCGGACACGGGACACCACATGGAGAACCGCACGCTGACTCGTCTGCTCCTTTCCAGACTCCACTGTCTTCTTTAAGACGTTTAAGACAAACACACAGAGCAAGAGGGAAAATCTTTTTTAGTTCGCTCAGCTCTTCCTT
>JABASF010001324.1:0-23455 GCA_019776145.1 Harlomillsia oculata | reverse complement strand
AAAAATCTGCATGTAATTACCCCAATTTGACTCAAGACAAAAGCGATTTCGCAGCTATCGCAAATGGTACTTTCCTACACAAAGGGAATCAAAAGTTAAAACCATCCTGAGAAATCCACAGGAGTACAACATGATGAAATGAGCATGATCCGCGCTTTTGTACTATGAAATAAGCCACGACCTCCTCCTTCCTCAAGTCTTCCTTCCCTCTTCCTTCCACATGGAATGATTATATTATACTCTTCCATCCCACAAACAACACGATAGGAAGAAGAACAAAACTAATAAATCTACTAGAACAAGTGAGCATGTTAAAATTCCCAGTAGGTTTGGCAAAACATTATGGAAAATTACACCTGTCAACTAACAAACGAGAAAAATACAGAAAAAACTGGGTACAATCAATAAAACGTCGAACATCACGGGACGAATGACAACAGCTCGTAGGACGTAGGAGTAACAAGCAGCAACACGACGTCATGTCATTGAGTTTTATGCGAAAAGTCATAAGAACTGATTAGTTTCAGTACGTTTCCGTTTTACAAAGGAAGAAGATTTTGTACGTTAGATGCTTGAAATGTCACCTTGTGAATTATGTCCCGTTAGCAAATAAGTCCCTGTAGGTTCCTTCATCTTGTTTACTTCAAACGAATGTCGTACAGAGAAAGAGGACTTGAACCATTAGCACTTTTAAGGTTGGTTCTTCAGAGTGAAGGAGCAGAATAAGTAAATGATTTTGAGTCTTAGCAGGTAGCACGAACACGAAGATGGGATTTCTTAGGATTTTTAAGTATAAGATGGTTTGGTTACAACTTTTAAGGTTGCAGAGATACTCCCACTCCGTAAAGATGGGTGAGCAATGAACATGCAAGTTACAAAAGAAAGAGGACCAAACGACCTTCCATTCCATCCTTTCGAACGAACGGCCAGTGATCAACCACAAAAAATAGGAAAAAAGCTACAAAAGTGGACATTTAAACAATTCTTCTCAGCGGGAGAACTGCCTATTTTACAAAATAGCACAAAGAAGTCTTGTAACTGCGATTTCTGCGAAACATACATCCTGAAAATTAGAGTCCGTTGGTAACAGAAAAGTAATCAAACGCGCAAGAGGAAAACAGGCCGTACAAATCATTCTTACAGAGATAAAATGCGTACATTTTTCATGCCTGGTGTTTTCTGAAGGGCAAAACGGAAAAAAACACTTTAACGGATGTGTTCGAAAATGCGGGATGCATCATCACAATAAATGACTCAACTTTAAGTCAGTAGCAAGCAGTCAGTGCACTCGAAACGACTCTAAAGTGAAATGAAGAAAAACCCGAGAAAAAAAACAGGGTAAAAATAGCAAACGCAGCTTTTGTAAGATCATCTCATGGATGTCGTAACGGCGGAGCAAAACCATTTCCCATATAGGACATGCATACACCTTCAAAAAATCCTACGGAACAAAACCAAGGCTGACGACTGAGGAAAAGCACGCACATTTTCTTTAATCTTTTCATTTTTCGTTTGGTGGCATTTTGACTTCGTTGTGACTCTAACGACTGCACACTGCTCACAAGAAAAACGATGCCATCAAAAACATTTTGGTTTGACCTCATACACCTCGAAATGATTAGTTTTTTCACATTTTTAAAAAATCCTAAACTACTTACAGTACAGTATTCCACATGCCACAAATGCTGATCTATGAACTTGTCCTTCTTTCCCCTTGTTTCGCTTGAATATGAAAATGCAAAAGTGCAAAACTCTTTTTAATATGAGAAAACTGAATCGAATCAGAACTCACAAACCATGATCATTCGTATCGAATTGGAAATGAAGATGATGAACCTCGAGATCATGAATTTTCATGAAAATCATGATCTCTTTTTCACCATAAAAGCAGAACAAATGCAAAATCTCTCTAAATTCTGATTCTACGATTCAATAAATGCAATCAACAAAAATCATGAGTCATGTCATGTCACACTTAACTATAAAGTGCTGAAAATCAAATCCCACTATTGCAAACTGAACTGAGGTTTACAAAACGAGGGTTGCATCTCCCATGTTGCATTGTTGCGGTCAACTTTACAGCTAAAAGTCAAACGGGTACCCAACGCTCAAAAAGCGCGTAAACTTCATTGTTGAGTGCTAGCAACACGATGGCCATGGTACGTACATCGGAGTAAAATAATCATCTTCATGGTGTGGCTAGTCAAATCATAAATTGAATACAAAATAATTTTCATCAAAATGCCTAATGTAGAGCACACACCAACTAACTGTAACGACGAACGATGAACAACAACAAGCGTAACAAACTATGTGTAAAATGCAGTTGCTCATCTCGTCAAGTTTTGGAAACAAGCACATTAATACTCTCAACACAACACACCAAAAATCCTCATTTCTTTTATGTCTCAATTCTCTCGAAAGCTTCTCGCTCTCGAAATTGTACTCCACCCTAAAAATCACAGCTCATATGATTACTCTCCTACACCCAAAATTATCTTTCAAAAGGTCAACTTTATGAAGGTCATCCGCTGACCACTGAACTCCTAAACTCAAAAAACAATCAACACATTCTAAATGAAACACATATTTCCGTTCTTGTAAAAAAAACTGTACCTCTACAATAAACGCTTATCAAAACATTATTCATTCAACATCATCTTAAGAAACCGTAAAATTTGCATTTTACACATTAAATGACGTTACAAACGGTTCGAACCCAAACGGAACACTGAACACGCATGTTCCTTATAAAATAATATTGAAAATTCAACCCGCGATCCGAATCTGACATGTGCAAAAAGAAACGCATTCCATTTCCTGTACAATTCCTCACAAAAAATAACAAACCATAAAATCATATATTCAAAACCAAAGATGTCAACGACACATAATTAATTCTCATTTTCCACCTGTAGTATATTTACATCTTCCTAAAAAGGATGTAGAAACAAGGTGCGTTTGACAAAAGTATACAAGTGGGTGGACTACTTTCGCTTATTCATTCTGCACGAGTACTACATAGTACATACGCACCTTTTCACCAGAATTTCAAAAAGAACACATTAAATTTTGAATTTTTAAAAAACACTTACGCTCTACATAAGTGCTGGAAGCTCCGGATGAAATCTGAACTAAGAATGTAAAAGCACTGAATAAATGAAGAAGGAGAATGAACCAGCGACGTTTACACCTTGCCATATTTCACTAGTGACTGATGCCAAAATTCACGAAACGGCTCAAAAGCCAAGTCCACGTTTGCGGTTAAGGGTTTTTGCTTGTCGCTTCTTCCACGAACGCGAAAACGTCCACAAGTTCAGTGTCACACCAAAAAATGTCAAGTTTTTCGAAATGTCCGAAAACTACTCAAACTGGACGAAGGTGGGTTTACAGTCTTGTTAAAATTCCAGGTTCCGGAAGGAAGCGTCCTGGCGTCTGCGCGGAGCTGTTACTTCCATGCAAAAATTGCATGGAATCGTGCAATTATTGGGTTAATTTACTTTGAATTAATAAAATTGAGATCGAAGCTGAGTGTCAAGGATTGCCTAGAGCCTAAAGACACAAATTTTCGCTCCGTCGTTTCTCGTTGAAGCTCAAAGGAAAAGTGAACCCTCTCATCTCGTCGTCATGCTGTTGCTGTTACAAATGTGAATGGATGAATGCGGTGGATGTTGCATCTGCATCTGTACTTTCTGTGAAGTCTGTGAAGTACACATTTGAGTGCACACATGGACTACCTTCAACTTTGCTGGCTTTACACACAGCCAAAGGAAAGGAAAAGACAATTCTGCCTTGTTTAGTTATATGTGGGATTCTTGGATCTGTTGGGCATAAGGGCAGTAAAGTAAAAATTGTTATAGTAAAGTTGTAATACTTGTTTTGGTTTAAGTATAGCAATTCATGCAATTCACAATTCACAGCATGAGAAGAGACCTAAACCAGACGGACAAAGGAGACTGAATATGCACACTTCTCCCATGTATGCATCAAGTTACTTTTTTGCCATGACTTTGACTTTGAATTTTATGTGTTAAACTCTCTTTTATTCGTTTTGCCTTTGCGTTACATTAGAGTAAAGTAACGTTTGTAACAAATTCGATTTTTTGCGATTTTATTCTTACTGTTACAATTTACAATGTCAGTGTATCTATAAGGCATTATATATACAGTTCTAGTATAATAATTGTAGTCTTTTCACTGTACTACGTTACTTGGTGAAACACACAAGAAAAAATCAGAGCAGGTAAAACGAAAATGAAAAGGATACGAGCTGACTTACTGAACAATGCATTACAGGATTTTTGTCGTGTTCATTTGTTCGTGTCTTGAGAAATGAAATGAGGATTCTATTTTTACGTCAGCGCAACAGGAACAGCGAAAGCATTCATGGTAATTTACCTTCCAAAATTAGTATTCAAACAAGTCAAACATTCAAAGGTATGTGCTAGTGTTCGTGTATTGTAAGTAGCAACACTTCGTTAACGTAGGGTAATTTGGGGTAAATGGATGAGACAAAATATTGCCAGCTAATTTACTATTTATGTGACATTTTAGATTTATATTAGGATAGAATTGGAGAATTAGTGCTTGCAATTACTCAGCAAAATCATAATTCTTTTCTTAACATAAATCTTACTAAAGTACCATTTAAGTTTTGGGATTTGAAGCATATATTGTATAACTATAGTTTTTATCAAATTAAAGCATTCTACAGTGACAAAAATGAAGGCTGAGGACAGGACTAACAAGCATAGGTAAACAGCATTTATGAGTTTTGAATTTTGAAATGACAATGGACATGGACGAACATGATTTTTGTTCAAATATCTCAAACGATCTGCGTGCATTACTTGCAAATACTGTTTGAGTTGGTGCTTTTGAATTTGAATTCTCTCGAAAAGTAGAAACGATTCTTGCAATCTGTTAACAAATTTTGACATTTCCTGTCGCCAAACGTTCATAAACTCTACATGCTGTGTGAATGGAGGAAGCTTTTCGGGAACAATTCCGCAAATTATTCGCCCATTGGACCTGCGTTCAACGTCGGATTTGATTAACGAAACGTCATGCTCCCGAAATACTAACGCTTTATGTAATAAAGAACCGTTTTTTTCATCTTTGTCCTTTATCATTCCTCTGACAATCCATTCGAGCATATTCATATTTTCACTAGAGTTCTTTTTGGCTTTCGGCGAGTATATGATTACACTTTCCTTCATTCGATGCCTTAATTTGTGCTTGTCAAAGAATTTTGATAAAAGATTGGTATCTCGCAATTGCACAAACTTTGAAAGGTTATTGTCTTCTGCTCTTCCTGACTCAGAGTTTCCAAGTATTGAAATACTATAACCTGCATCCAGAATTTCTGGAAGTGACTGCAAAACGACCCTTTCAGGAGGTATAATAAAAAAGGCAGTTATAAACGATTCATACACACATGATAGAACAATTCCTACGCAAAATGTTAGAGTTACCGTTTTAAAAGTTGGTTTTCTAATCTCAACTTGTTTCAATATAACTGCAGCAAAAAGAATTAGTTGAGAGGGAAAGGTTTTGAAATTCTTTCTACTTTCAAGTGCTGCCAAAGTTGTCACACACACAATAAATCCTACCCAAACCTGCCATGAAAATGGTTTAATCCACATACCAAACCACACAACCTTTTCTTCATAAGTGTTTTCTAATCTTTCACAGTACAGAAATGACAGTGGATCCTCTGTAAGAAGTGAAGCGTCATAATGCCATAATTGAAATGGTGTTATGGTAGACGTGACAAACTCATTTGTAGCGTCCGACTCGTTCACTCGATAAAATACAGTTGCTATTTCTTTGTAGTATTCCAACATTTCGTACTCATTGTTGTCTCCATGTCCAATAATTCGCATTGTCGGTTTGTATTCCGCATGCGAATCAGGGTAAAATATTGGAGTAAACCCAAAATATTCGCTCAAAAGTACCCAGAGAAATGAAGTTGGTTTACAATCACCCAAATGCCTTTCATATTTTAAAGACAGTTTTGATTCACAAACCCGCCCAATTAAAGGTATATTTCCGGGTTGTCTATGATAGCCCAATGTCCTATTTGTCATAGTTTGGCAAAGTTGTTCAGCCTCCTTGTCTAATTTGTTTACAGGTCTCAAAAATGTCTTCAGGTCCGTTCTCTCAGATTTGCAATGAAGGTACACCTAAGTGTTTTTAACCAATTAGCGAATTGAAACAAAGATTAAGAATGACATCTTTTACGTTTTTACCTTATCATTATCGTGGTTATCATGACTCACACTTTCCATGCTGATTATATAGATAGGACAACTAAACAAGTGAATCCACATGTACATAAACAATGCTACTTGATCTCTCGACTCAATACGCTCGTTCTTCATTACAAGGATGACCATATCTGATTTCGATTGCCAGCGCTGTATCATCATTAGAAAATAGGTAGTGTAGAATAGCAACTGTTCCTTTTTTGTAGTCATCATGTAATCGTATTGATTGATTATGACTGTGATTCCAAACGCCTTCCGCTTTCCTGCGTAGTCTTCCATGTAATGTTTCACAATAGGCTTCTTAAGTTCAGTAGTAATCCTGAAGATTGAAATCTTCAGTTTTGGGCACTTTCGAAACTATCTCATTTGTGAGATACCCTCGCTTACTATCAAGATTGAAAATATGCATGGAAAACTGTCCCCTTTCAGGTGACAAGAATAATCCGTTTGTAAAAACGAAGAACCAGTTCAAGTAAACGTAACGGATGAAAGTTTGCATCTTTCCGAGTTTAGAAACCTACACACTGCAAATCCTACGATTGGTGTTTAAATTCTTTGATTTACAGTGTAGCTATTAGTTAACGCAAGGCTATTCAATTTATTTCAGTAAAGAACGCAAAACGCAACCCTACCTACGATGTGCACCTGCACAACTTGGTAACTTTTCAATACACTATTGCACTATGCAAACAAAGTAAAGTCTCTTGAGATATTGCAACTTTAAAATTACGCAATAGAGACATGCTATTCCTGCATACTATACCCTATAGTTTTCTGTATGTCAACGGACTCCTTTTGTGGATATTGGAATTTGGAAGCGTATTTGTTTAATTATTAATTATTAATCATACCAACGGGCAACGGCGAATGTTTTGATAGTGTCTCCTTAGATCTAGTCTACACATTAGACAATCAGACCTCGAAGTCACATTTTATGAAACTGTCGCGAATTGTTTACAGTTTCCAAGATTGAGACTTGACAGACTATATTATATGAAACGAATTGAATAATGGTTCAAGTAGATCGTAGTGGTAAATGTATTGTTTTGTTAACGGTATTGCTTTACAAAAAGGAAGAGTACGTCGAACTTTATATTTTTAATGCATTTATATGAATTCATGCTAATGATTACAGATTACACTCGTTTTCTAATCCAACGTTAGATTTTTGTATAGTCCTTAAAGGTGGATGTACTCTCATCTGTGTGGAAATCGAGGTTATGTGAGTAGATTACTAACACAACTATAAATGCGCAAGAAAAGTAAAATGTGAAGAAAAAGTAAATGATTTTTGAGAATACATAACCTTCACTAGAATGAAAATTACGCTTGAATTGAAAACGCGAACAAACAGAGTCATATAAAACCCATTTTTAACAATGTATTCCTAGCTATTGTCTTCATAACGAAGCAAGACTAAAGTGTTAATTAATATCCGATCCACGCTTCTCAGTTGTTGCTTTCTTTCATGTGGTTTTGTTGTATTGGACCATTCCATGAGAAATGCGAATACAGGTTGCTTGGAAAAAATTGAGCCGAGCTACGATACACACGAGAAAAATGTGCCCTTGACTTGAAGAGTTCATTTCACACGACATTTTTTATATTCATCATGACAGTGACGACGAATGACGATGACGGGGACGACCTCATTTTGTCGTCATGTGTGCTTGATATTATTGACATTACGACACTTTGAGAAGGAGAAATGTATAGTGTAAATAGGTAAAAGCAAACGCTATGCAAGTTTTTGTAGAATAATTCCAAGTGTTTTGCATGACCGACAATAGGCAAAAATGAGAAACCCAATAGCTTTCATGCATATTCAGAAATCTCACGTGTGAACCAAGCATCCTGTCATAATCGTCAAACGCTGACAAAATAGTTACATCGAAAACATGATCTGTGTCATTGGGCGGATGAAATTGCGCACATGTTCATCATTTAGGTAGAAAATTATAAATGTTCATGATGTGTGTTGTTTTGCATTGTGTGTCTTATGGGTTTTACTCATGTAACACTTGACAATGATGATACTCGTTGGATTCGTCCATTGTTGATTACCACTTTAAGTGTCGTAACCTACACAAGAAGTGTGAAACGTCTTTGACTTCATTATTTGATTTTCTTCTTGGTGGGTTAAACAAGAACAAAGGGAAATGCTCAAATGTACTATGTGTGCCGAAAGAGAACGCGCTTGAATCCCGTTTCTTCTTGTCTGATGAAAAAAACCTCCTTTAGTCAACAACATAATGACTCACTCATTCCCAAGTCATAAAAGATACGATGCAAAAACCCACTAGCAAAGTGTAATTATTACACTTCCCTTATTCTGTTGTCGGTGCTTTGTTGTTGCTTTACTTGCCTTGTTATTTCTTTTTTACTGTCTTTTATTACACTCTCAAAGCTCAGTTTTCACGATAATCTACGCAGATGACGAAACGACAAAAAATAAGAAAAAATGAAACATAAAAAGTATTGCTCAAATACTCAATGTGCGAATGTGATCTGCAAACAAGCATTCATATGTTGAGTTCATGGTTTTAATAGTTCTCTTATGAAGTGTCTATCTTGAGGTTTAGTGATCCGAAGTGTCACAGAAATGTCGTCGTCAGTCATCACGATGCGAAAATCTGCTTACGAAACATAATGTCATTTAATAGCTCATTGTACCACATGAGTTTTTTTGCATAATATTGTTCTAAGAAAACTCCAAAGTTCAAAAACACTATATTGGTCGTCTCAAGAAGTTTATGAGCGACTTTGCACAAAGGCAACCCTGTAGTCTGTAGTAAATGCACAGACCTCGCCCTGTCTTTATTGTTATGAACATGGTTGACATATCATCGTCAACTGAACGCGACCTCATCGTTTGCGTCATCCAACAGCAATTAAACGCTGACTTAATGGATTTGTAACTGCTCTCAAAGACATTATCTTTATGGCACAAGCCGCACAAGCTAATAATGTCAAAAACATTTGCCTCCTTTGTAGTGTTACGGATATGTTAAAGCCATAGGCTAACATATTTACAATTTACAATAGTGTGATGTGATCGTTTACATACTCCTTCCCACATTTTATAATGCAATTTGATCACCGGATGATTTAAAAGTAGGACTGGATTATAAGATGAGCACGTGGGCATGTTTATGCAAGAAATCCTGGATCCTACTTTTAATATGAGGTTATCTGATAACTCTCACTAATTGTATTTGAGCGGACAAGGGCATCCGGTTACCAATTGTATCATCTAGTAGGAAATTCGTGATTAGAAAACCCGTGCCTGAGTGTATCCAACAACATTTTCACGGCACACCACAAAACGTCATACGGGTTTGTTCACCTGTTTTGTTGTTGCGTTTGGCGTTCCTGTTGATACGTTACAAGCAACAGGGAACATGGAAATGGCACTCCCTTCATCATCATTCCTTTCCTTTAATGATATTAAATGCAGTTTTTTTCTATCTCTCTGCTCAAAATCGCATGGAAATAGTCCAAACGGAAAGGATGGGGAATGGGAGTACAATAGTTCATCCTCGAACGGAAACTTGGATGAGTCAGACCTACTTTGCTGTTAACGATGTGGACGATGATATGTACGAGTTGTTATTGCTATTGCTATTACGCTATATCGCATTGTGTTTTAGTAAGTTCAAAATGCAACTTTTATCAGCAATGTGAAGGAATTGAGGCTACAGCACAGCCATGTGAGTGAAGCGGATGGGGCAAAAGTCTTGAGTTTTCTTGAGTGTAAAAGTCCAACAAAAAGGTCTCGTGCTATACCAAATGAGGACAAATAAGGTAAAAGCAATAGTCAAGTTGAAGGAAAAGGGCTCAAGCTTTGCTGAACTCCATGCTTTGCTCATCACTCATCACATCACCACATCGTCGTATCACGTACAGAAAAAGGCCGGAAAGGAAAGAAAACGTACAATAATTGTACAATTCAGTCTCCGTATTCTTTAGTGACCTTGTCCTCATTCAAGGACCAGCACCTGCGTGTACCTCACTTTCTGCCCAGAGTCCAGATCAACACATTGAACGCTTGTATGCCACTTGGTTAAAGACAGGAACGAAGAACCGTTGTACCTTCAAGAAATATGCGCTTCGAGGTCTGGGGAAATCCATTATGAGTTTCTTACCAAATGTTATAAATAGTGACCAACAAGAAATATTTGTTGGGCGAAAGAGGGAATGGTTATCGTTATCAATATCGATATCAACCCACTACGGCAGCAATACGACAACAATGCAACAAATAAGGAACCTTATAACAACACTTATAAGATTGTAAACTTATAACTAGTCTCTGACATTATTGCTGTGACGTTGGTGGCGTCTTCATGGAAAGATTGAGCATGAGTTTGTAAAACTGTCAAAATGTGAAGAAAAGGTTCTTTCTTGAAAATTGGGAATTTTGGGTCCTTCCTCTTGGTAAACTTTCTTTATGTCATGCTTATGTGACACAAGAATAAAGCAAAGTCAAAGTCCATAGACTTGGATATGAGTCATTGCTCGCTGTATCCGGATAATGCGTAATATGATACGTGAACATTTTAAGCTTTTTATAACTTTTATTCTACACTTCAAATATTTCATAAAACAAGATAATAACATATTATGTCATATTAATAAAAATACTTTACAAAAGGTTGCGAAAAAAATTAGCATCTGTAGTTGGTAGTTTGACATTTGGCACCGAAACTATATGAGACTGTATTGAATTTCAACCACAAAAATTGCATATGCACAGGAAAAAGCATAAGTTTACATGATGCTGAAAAGTGAGAATGTTGTTTCAAAAAACTATCAGCTAGCAAATAAACATGTAAAATTATGCCAGACATTTAAGCTTACTCTTGATAATAAGCATCCTATACGAAATTTTGCAATGGTATCATGTTTTGAAGTTTTTAAGATCAGTAACTCAAACAATGCATGATGAATGTATTGGATTGTAAACTTTGTTGGTCATTGATGCTGACGATGAAATTCTGCTCATGGAGTCAACTGGATGATCCAGCAGACGTTGGCAATCCACACGAATTGATGATCTACTCGCAACGGGAATTGCATGAGTAGAGGATGCTGAGAATAATGTTGTGCAAGTGTTGCTAAAATTGCTGACCCGCCTTGGTGTTTTGTCGGCTCTGTAAATAACCATGTTTATAGTTTCATTGGCTTATTTGACAACGTTTAAAAAAATCTTTGAAGAGTTTTACTTTTACCTGAGACAAGACTTTGTACAAAGCTTCCATGTGATAATTAGCAGAAAAATGAAAACTAACGGTAAAGCTGCGACGGTAATGGAAATTTTGCTCCCGGAGAAACTGGATGTATGGCTACTTTCATGACGATTTTCCAGAAGTTCTAGTATTTGAACGTACTCAAGTGCCGTATTGTTTTGGTCGTCCATCTCGATGAAAGGTATTTTTTCATTCTTGTCTAGTCTTCACTTTACCGAGCAAGTCGCAATGACAAATTGGAAAGCTGTCGCAGCAGCCACGACAAACCGCTTTCAGATGTTTCTTTTTACTGGAGTAGTCCAGTCGTAACTGACACAATGTCACACTAAATTGAACTACCATAAGGAGTTTAACAATTTTGACGTGTAATGCGTACCAACTGAACTAATTGGCATTAAGGAAGTTTAGTTTATTCCAAAACTTTCATCGTTTCAGTACCCATTTTGGAATAAATTAGAAATTTATGGACACTTTGCATGACGAGAGTTTCACGAACAAATTATGCAAGAGGGACAGCGCCTCGCATTAAATCAGCATCAGAATCCAATACTAATTTTGTTGATTATGTGCTTGAAGAAATGTAAAATAAATTGCGTATCTTAAAGCGTAGTCCATGCGTTTTTACATGATTGTTATGCTTGTTATGACACAAAATGACAATACGGAATTTCCGAGCAAGGACAAAATGTCGATTTGTCTTGTCTTTTCAGGGACATGAGATTTTTGAGTGGCTTGGTAATTTTCCTTAAGTGCATGTAATTTTGCTTCGTTGTTTCACTTTCGAGAAAGACACAACGACGAAGTTCATACAATTACAAAGTATTTCACTATACAAAGTCATTTATCATCATTTCATCATTCTATAACTTTACAAAATTTGCATGTTATCAGTTAACTGGGGTTGCATACGAGCAATCCCAAAACTTTTTGCACACTACTGGGGGTAGGTTAAGTTCGTTAACTATTGTAAAATTCCAGACCATTGGTGGCAATGCGGGATGACAGTGTACGAGACTCATTGTCCGGTTTTCTCTGTAAAGAAATGTCGAATGTGTCACGAGTCATGGCAAAACTGAATAGTGACCGTTCACCATGATTCTTTATTAATTGATCCATTGGTTTTTGCTTACCCATCACAAGCATAACATTTCCCACTTGCTGTATCTTTGATGAGACTTCCTCGTCGATTAATTCTCAAAATCTTAATGGGATGTGGAAAGTAGTGAATAAAATCTCCACTCAGATTCAAATTCATGGCATGCATGTGATACTTAACCGGCTTCATATTCGATATTGTGAAAGTTTTGTTATGCTCGTCTAATTTGGAAAGATACATAATTGAAATTCAGATTCTGTAGTATTATATTCATTATTGTAATGCACGCGTTTACCATAATATCTCGGGATCCATTGCTGATTTCTTGAACTAAAATTACACTTTGTTGTAGTTATATTAGCTAATACAGCAAGGGCTCCTGGAATTGGAGCTGTGATATTTCCTGCTGTGAGACACTGTTAGAAATAACGATATAAGTCATTTTAGATAATTTGAATAGTGTCTTTATTAATGTCTCATTTTAGATTATTTCTTATTTCAATGTTGTAAATAATTGCTCTTACTAAATTATGTCGGTCGTTTGAAATATGATAAGCTGCATCCGAAATCACAGATGCTTGGCACAGTAGTCTTAAATACAAAAACGTTATTAAGCCACACAAAACTGATTTGAAAATAGTATGCATAATTATGAGAAAACCGACTGCAGTTCCAATGCTACACTAAATTCATGGTGAAAATGAGAGTGAAGTGAAGATACTTCATTTCGTAGACTTAACTACACGTTAATGTAATTTAGCATTTAAAGTGCATTTATTACTCATATTAGTTACTGAAGTAGAGTAGTTATTTCGGTGTTCCATGCAATTCATGCGACGGGGTATTATTAGTGTCGTAACGACATGCATGATGGTGACCTTGCTTGTATGTAATTTAATTACACGTCTGTCTTTGAACTAATCTTTTGTCATTTTGGATTTAGCACATATCACAACCGCAAATAAAGTCATTAATAATTATTAATTTACTTGTAATCTCTTAGTATTAGTAATCTATACTAGAGTAAATGACACTAAAATCTATGATCTCATGTGGATATAATACTGGACACGTTTCATGAACATATTGAAGGACAACACAACTTTGAACAATTGCCTTGAGTAATTTTTTGAAATCTCATCTGTAATATAATTTTCAAAAGTGAATCACTCGAATTCTAATCTAATCAGGTTGACCAATAGACATGCA
Source organism: Harlomillsia oculata (assembly GCA_019776145.1). Taxonomy (NCBI): domain Eukaryota; kingdom Metazoa; phylum Arthropoda; class Collembola; order Entomobryomorpha; family Oncopoduridae; genus Harlomillsia; species Harlomillsia oculata. The sequence continues at coordinate 9,632 of JABASF010001324.1, read as the reverse complement.
TGTTTCCTTTGAACGAGGAGGATTGTCTTCCAGTAAGCGTGGATTTAGAGCTGCCATCAAATCTGCATTGACAACTCCGTCATTTTCCAAATCTCCGTTAAAAGAAGTGTTACTTCTTGGTTCACTTTGATGCCAGGTTTCTCTAAGTTCTAATGAACTTTGGGCATTTGAAGGTGAACTGCATCCCTCTGGCAAAATTCCACCGGTGTTCCCCGACCGCCGATATCGTCTAAACAAATGAAATTCAGAAAACAACTTACTGACAGTAATTGTGGTAAAGTAAATATTAAAATAACCAATCAATAGATACGTACATTTGATGTCTTGGATCCGTGTACCAACGATATGCAGCCAAAAGTATAATTGAACTGATAACTGGACTCAGGAATGCAAAGATGAGTGTTCCAAGAGTCAACAATCGATGACGCTTCACTGGTTCGAATGGTTGTAACAGTATTTTGGAACTGTGATCGTATGGCTTGTTTGTAGTTATTTTGTTATAATGTTCCGGATCCAAAAAGTCAATAATGTCAGTGCAGTTGTATTCTCCGCAAGTTGAAGATATGTTAATAAATTGGCATGGTTTGGATTCGTCTGTGGAAGCTGACGACGGTATATTGAGCTCGTATTGCTGAACTTGGCAAAATGTTTCCTTTCCTAAATGATAGAAAAAAGCAAGAAGTTAATAATTAATGAACTGAATATTGTGTGATGCATTTTGTGGATTTGAGTATTGGTCCTTATACTTACCTAAAGTAACCATAAACTTGATCTGCAAATAATTCAGTTGATTAAGATCTGGCTTGTAAATGCTCATGTAGTATGAATGGTCTTCCTTTCTTGAATGGTATATTGAAATCCCCAATCTCTTTGGATTACGAATATAATTCAGAATAGAGTAATGCGGGAGCTTTGCTAGTAATTCTTTAATATAAACTTCATCTGACATTTGGCAAGAAGTTTCATGTTCATCTCCGAATTCTTCAAATTCCTTGAGCTAGAAGTAGAATTCAAAAAATTAATAAATGAAATAAATACAATTTTTGTAATTACCTAACAATAAAACCTGAATTTTATCCATACTTTAATCATCCCTGAACAGTGTTTGGACGAATTAAAATTCCAGGATTCCAAATTAAAATTGACAACTGACGTATTCACGCTTGCACCATTATAATTCCCTCCAGGTTGATCCAATGTGAATTTGCATGGTAGAAAATTGTCTCTATTCTGATTTTCCGGTTTTGTCAATTTTGCAAAAATACTGCTATATTTGGTATCTTTCTCTTCTTCTTTATCAAATGGATTCGGGCAAAGCTGATTGGAAAATAGCTCATCTGCAATTTACAAAAATACATTCAATTCAGATTCATTAACACATCCATTTTTAGATCTTTAATTGCATAAAAATGCAACCAGATTTACTTGATAAAAACTTTAGTAACTTACATTCAGGTACATTTGGTGCTCCCTTGGAAAAAGTAAGTATTAAAATGAAAAATAACGAACTTTTAAAATGTCGTTTATTTGACACAAACATTCAAAATCGTATATTCATGCAATGTTATCTGAAGGATAACTTATTCGAGGAAACTTGAAAGAACGCCCTGATATTTAAAAATAATTATTGCATGACCTTATGTTTCAAATAAAACGTTTACAAATAATGCGTACGTACGAAAAAAGTAACAAATTCTTTAGGGTGAATATTGACATAACTTCAGCCTTACTCGCGAACATACTAATGTGTGAATATGCAGGTATATGAAAAGTTATTTTCTATGAAAATCAACTTATAAGTTGACTATAATGAGAATTGGGATGAGAATAATTATTTTTATCTCTCTGGGTTGAAAAGACAACAGTTAGCCACAAGAAGAATGTGTACTTTGAAAACTCCCGTTCCTGGAATCGGAGCTGCGTCACACATTTCCTCTCGAGGAGTGCTGGGAAAGCGATCGAAATCTTTCCCAGTGCAACAGGCACGAGAAAGTAAGGGAAAGCGAAGTCCTTATAATCCCAAGTGGCAAAGTTCGCCTTGCAGCTTTTTCAAAGGAAATTTCGCATATGCCTTGAAAGCTTTTGCTGCTATTTTCGTCGACGTCGTTCCTTTCGTGCTCACGTCCTCTCCGCGTCCCGTCGTGATGAGCTGCACTTAAGAAGGAAGAACTCATTTCCTTTGAAGTTTCAAAGTTTCAAAGTATTATATTTTATTGCATTTATATGTACATTTATGATATTAATGTTGTAACATATAACGATATTACTTTTACGCAAATTCCCTGTTTTATACTTTTTTGCGCAGTTACAATTTTGCAGTTTATAATTTGTAAAGTGGATTTTGAAAAAATGCAGACTATAGAAAGTTCTTTATTAGATTTTGATAATAGAAGTTCTTTGTCGCGTTCCAATTTTCACCTGATCCTTTATTTTCCCTAGTATGAAATAGTAAGCACTAAGCTTCTTGGTGGAACAAGCAAGGAATGCAGAATTTTGTCAAATCTCTCAGGACTCAATTTGAGAGACCTTACGTTCGCTGGACAAATTCCATCCAGGCTGCCAGATCGTTCCTAATGATGACAAATAGCCTTTGAGATACCATTTCTTATACAATTTTCAGCTACTACAACAGGCTGCCAAGTGACACTGTGAAAAGTCAAATCCGGAAACCTTATTACGTTGTCAGTTGTTACCTTTCTCTGCCTTTTTTTCATATAAGGATCTTTATACCTCAAATCCCTTGGGAGGTTCTCATGTTATATGGTCATTTTGTACAATTTAAGTGACAGTGACAGCCGAAATCTAATTTCGTGCTATTATTACAATGTAATACGGTATAAGAAGGCTGTCGACTTCATATTTCCGGATCCAAGCAATAAAAATAGGGATTCATAAGACGGTGGTTCGTCCCATTGCCTCAACGTGAAATTACATTTCTCAACTTCACAAAGTTGTTTGTTTTGGGGATGATGAGCGGTTTGGCACATTTCACGAGCATGTGTTGCAACTTGATTTCTCCTTCTGGAGGAGAAAGCAGGAGTTGAAAATGGATGTTGTTGGCACGGCAGGTTGCCAAAGAAGGAATTCCACAAGATTCTTCGAGGTTCGTGATAGTAGTAAGAAAGTTGTCGATGATAAGACGAAGCCGAAATGTGTTGCAACTTTCCTGTATCGGCTTGTGATTCGTTATTGATCCGGGATGAATTTGCGTCGGATCCTGTCTGTCGGAATCTGCAATTTAGACATTAAGAATATGGCAGATTCTCAAAAAATAATTGCAAGAGTAAGATTGCTTTCAAGTATCAGCTTACTTTTCCAAGTGCCGCCAATGAGAAATGATGAGGAAACATGAAGCTGTCGCTGTGGAGAAAACTACCAACACAGTCAATGAAAACGTTCCCAAGTAAAGTTTGTATGCAAAGCTGGTTTCATGAAAAGTAGTGCAATTTGTATACGCTTCGGTGTAACCTGAAATGAACATGAAATGTGTTAAGACGTTAGGAGCATTTTAAAAAGCTCAAAATTTGTAAAACACTGAACTTACTTTTATATTGGCTCAAAATAATTCTTGGGCATAAAAAATTGAGCTTCGCTCCACAGACGAGCACAAATAAGATTTTTGTAACGTATAATGCAAAAATTTCCAAGCTGCTGAAATAATTTTTGTCACGTTGTACAAAAGGAACTCTTGTAGTCATTAGAAATTCACGTGGAGGGTTTGCTTTACACTCCGAATTTGCCTTTCAAAGCTGACACTTCTAATGATAAAATTCCTGTTTAGTGGGATCTAACCGCCCTAACTAGCAAATAGAGCTAAAAATGAGGACAGAATGCCCCTTCCGTGGCAAAAAGGCAAATGCGAAATCCTTGTCTATGGAAATATACAGAAAGGCCCAGGGTATGGAAAAAGACTAAAGACTCGGCTCAACGGGGAAAATGCTGATCAGAAAAAGCTGGAAGACACTTCCACTTGAGAGCTTTTCACACTATCACCCGTCCGCCTTCGGCCACAGAGAAAGAGTGAACGGACATGGAAAGTTCCTTCCAGCTCTTCATGCTCGAATGAGTGCAAGATGAGTTTTCAAACTGTTTACATTTGTATGAAAATGGGAAATGTTGTTTGAAATAGAAGTCAAGTTGTATCAACTTTTCCTTTTCCATCAGAGATTCAGATCAGCATATTGTCAACTCTCCTTTCTGTCAAGAACACTTTATTTTACTTCTTAACAGTCTTCACTCAGTCCTCAACTAATAGCCTGCTAAAAACGTTAAAAGTCTTAGAGATTCCCATCGGAAACTTTCTCTCGGGAAAAGCAGCAAATGCTGAAACCACACAAACCTTCAACTAGTACCATTTCCACTACCCGATTTTATCCATGATGTATATTTTAAAGAGTCTGAGAAGCTTTTTTTTTCTTTGCACAAGAAAAAGAAACCGTCTTTTATTTCTTTAGAGTATATTTTGTGTGATGTACATAGTTCTTATAATTCGTACATATATACCCCATTCTAATACCCTGCATTTATCTCTTATCTCGTTTATTTATTAAATTCTTCTTAAAATATCCCTTTTTTGCACAAACCTCCTTTAATGTAATTTCGACATCGTTTACTAGATTCTTCCTACTCAATCTGAAGCAATTTTATGCATGAATTCTACATGCCATTTCCTTACGGAAGCTCTTTCTGTTATCTGTCGAGTCGAGCAAAATCTCATATCTCATCTACTCATCTCTCTGAAAAATATGAAGATGTGGATGTGACTTTCTTTTTCGTGAAGTCATCGTCCATCGTCGGCAAACAAAACATTCTTCCTACATGAAAACACGTACTGAAACTGAATTATAATCAGTGGCAAGACAAATCAGTAAAACTTGTCATAATATTATTATTTATTATTATCCATCGTCGCGTGCGTCATTGTTCTGAGATTCGGTGACAAATTGATTATACACTGTTGAGTGCCTAATATTTTTGTTAATTTTGGTTAATTTCAAAGGAACCATCGATGAATCAAATAAGGGCTTGTAAATGAATAGGGGCATATGCCACTGAAATACTGAAAATCATTTCGCCTTGGTACGTCTAATGGAACACTTGTGATATCATTCGGATGTAGCTTCTAACCATTTTTCTCATCTTCCATAAACGTCCGCGCCTGGAAAAGCAATGAAAAATGAAATGGAAAAATTCCATATCCTGTCTATAATCGAATGATGAGTTTCTTCAACTGTATTAATGGTCTAGACGTGCAAATCAAATAAAAAATCCAATATGACTTGCAAAATGACTTTTTCCCTACATGCTTCGTCTCGACTTTTCCAGGATTCCGTATTCTGCTCAAGAGTTGCATGATATTCAATTTTTTTCCATCTTTTATTAAACGTGTATGGTCTACACAGTTCCAACCGTGTAAGTACAATATAGTCAATTTGGCTGTCGGTACATTTTCGCTGAGTACAAATTATCGATATTATCAAATAAAAAAAGGTTATTTAGTATTTTAAAACGAAACTAAAATAATTTATTAAATTTCAACCTATAGTATTTCGTGATGATATTTTTGTACTTAATCGTGATGACTTAAGGTAATTATCTTCAACAGAATAAAAAATGTTCACAATTCACAACCATTGTTATCGTTGAAAAAATGATTCATTTTGAAGAATTGATTGATTATCTTTGGAGGCTGGGAAAATGATTTAGTATACCTAACTTTTTAAATTTCAAAGTAATTAGCAATAACATTAGTATTGTATAATAATTGTATTAATTATTATTATTTTCACATGTCACGTCATTTTAAAATTCCACATTCGCGCATTCCCATTTGCTAATGCTAAGGCATTTCTTATTAATTTTCAGGTATCTAAATGACTCGACTTTTACATGAGTAATTTTTGTCAGAATAATCTATCAATTATTACATCATTTGTATTTTTCACAATCGATCATATCTAATGACTAGAAATTGTGACCTTTAGCCTTCTCAGAGAAGCAAGCGTAAACGCGTCATTTTTATTATAGCACCCTTTGAGTTAGTAATTTCATATTATTACTTTAAAATGTACATTACAGTGTGTATAGTACACATTATTTTTGTGGAAGTTTTTGTTTTTAACAATTTGCATTTGGATTATTTATGCAAACGTATGTTTTTTCAGTAGGTGTACGATATATATTATCGCTAATTTTAATTAATTATTGGTATATCTTTGCTATCATTATTTTTATACTCTGCACTATTCCACAAGTATTATTTATAGCAGCTCAATTTCATCATGATTAGAGGTTACGGTATCAATTTAAAGATCATTGTAAATTGTAATTCTACAGCAGACGGGATAAAACAATTTTTGGCTGGGTAGATGAAGGTTCTATAATGAAATATCGTTCCAGAGGAATTCTAAAAGTTTTATTCCGAGTTCTACTGCTCACTCAGTTTGTGTAACTTGAGAATAAATGATGCTTGAAAAAGGAATGAAATGATGTTTGGTTTGGTTGACAACATTTTTGATTTGACTCTTAGTAATTTGATATTTGTCAAGCTTTGGTCGCTTCTATGTAAGAAGGTGGAATTTCATACTCGTACGTGGAATGGTAAGGATCCCCATGTTTCCTTTTGAGCGCTGATTTGAGGATTTTGGGAGTTTCTGGTCCTTCAGCACTCAAGTGTTCAGTGTGCAAGTGTGGATCAATATTTGTCGTCACTGGACTGAAGGAGACGCTCCGAGGTTCACGCACCGGAATGGTTTCCCACAAATTGAGGGAATTCTGGAGAATTTGCTGTGACCTCGTGGAGTCCGTTCGCCGACTCCCTCCTCCGCTACTTCCTCCTTCTACGTTACTTGAGCGCCTGGAAATATGAACAAGAAATCAATACAAATCAAATCATAGTCAAATAAAATAACCGGAGGGTCTTCCAAAAGTCAATTTTAAATCAATTTCCTTCGCAGTTTGAGCAGTCTGAGATTTTGGGGGGATTTTGGTCGCACTGTCGCATATATCTTCAATACTAAACTTGCTAACTTTGTGCCTCTGCTTGCCCTGCTTACTGACTGTGTAAATAATGTCATCCCTGATACGATTATACTCGGAACGGAAATGTAAACGTAAATATTTTACCTGGAGCAAGCTGCATAAACGAAGATTTGAATTCCGAAAATCAAACCTCCGATGAGCACCAACGGAAGAATCGTAAGGAAGACGAGGAGTTTTCTATCCATACTTCGTAGCGTTTGAGTAAACGACCGTGAATAATTCCCTGATGGGTTCAAATGTGATGGAGGTCTTGGCTGACGACTCGGGTCTTGAATTAATCGTGGCATGATTAGTTTCGAGTCAAGACTTGCGAACCGGGAGTCTGAACAACTAAATTCTCCACAATGACTTAAATTTGGGTATGATGGTCCAGGACACCCTGGTCTTTCTATATCCATACTGTATTGCTGTATTTTGCATATTTTCGACGTCCCTATAAATCCAAATAGTCAAATGATCTGAGTAACCTTAATTATTTATTGCTTTCTTTCCTTATTCCTTTCCCCTTTGATGAAAATAACGAAAATAATTCCATTCAAGCATCGAGCCAAGTTATTTCTTACCATTCTTAATAGAAAAGTAAAACTGGAAGAAGAACTGCGTTCTGGAATGCTCTTCATTCCGTAAGAAATTTGCTAAATTAGGGTAAACGGAAAAAGAGAATTTTCGCTTCTTGGGATCTCGAGGCCAGTGAAGCGAATTTGGTAAATCTAAGGGGGTTGTTCTGGAAAAGTCACATCTCAATTCGTTGCCTTTCTCGTCATAATGAAACTGTAATTTCCATAAAGAGTCACATTTTAGGAAAGTTTTCGGCAACGGATTTAATGAGCGGAATTTCGTAATTAGTACACAATTTACCTTAATGAAGCTTGAGCATTGTTTCGCAGTGTTGAAATTGAATGGCATGAAAGTGATGCTCAAATTTAAAAATTTATAAATAGGCTGAACAATCACTTTCGAACCATTTTGAGATTTGAGTGTTTCTACATTAGTTTCTAATTGACAAGGGAGCGTGCCTTGTGGATCCGCTACTTTGAGTGTCAGCACATCATTCGGGACGTAACTTGAGTTCCAGTGATAAGTCAAATTCTCCAATCGTCTTTCAACCATTGGATCCGGACAAAGTAGGTCGCTGTACAAGTTATCTACAGTATAAAATATGGAAAAAAAACGAATGTTTTTTAGAACGCGCATTCCATGGCATTTACATTGCATAAAATCCCCAAACATCACTTTTATGCTATGCACAAGTGAAAATATCTTTAGGGGACAGGGTCAAAAAGATTTGGTTGAATTTTAGCAGGAATAAAACGGGTAAGTGAGTAATAGAATATGGATATGAAAGAACATGGTCGACTTACGATCCTCGTTGAGATTGGGGAAGGACCATCGATTAAGGCCCGTTCCATACTGAGCTGAAGATTGGAGCCCACTGAGAAGGAATCCATGAGCTAACAGAGAAAGGAAATGATACAAGGCTCGAAGAGAATAATAAAATAGTTTACATGGTTGAGTTCTAGTCATAGTCCTCCAGTTAGAGTAGCAAAGAATGCTAATGTCAAGCAACAGTCGAAATAGTCATAGAAGTCGTCACTCTGTGACATATTTTTTCTTAGCACGCACACACACACAACAGGAACGAACAAGAAGACAAACCTTGTCAAGTTTTCTTTAAGCTCGATTCGTTGCACTTCACACTTTGAGTCTGACTGTAAGAGCAGGAGAGCTCAACACACATTTTCACACGAAAAATGTAGTAGTAAGTAGTAGTATTCCATTTCTCAGCACCAACACCATCCCGATGATCAGAAGAACACAGAGCACAGAAGCAAAAAAATATATACTCTCTGTAGACTATAGTAATCTAGTATATTAATGCTTGGGTTGTGTGTTCACGTCGAATCTTCGGTATATAGTAAGTTCGCTTTCTCCAGAAGAAGGAAAAGAAAGAAGACACGAGTCGTTTTCTTTTTGACGCAAAAGCAATAAAGGGTGTGGATATAGACGGGAAAAGTCCCTGGTCTGATTGTATATTTATTTTGCATCCAACATCTTCTCACTGTCGCGTGTATACTGCTATTTAAGTAGGAAGAAGGATAGAGCAAAGAGTCGATGGTTGGTTTTCGTCTATTCGTCTTTTTGGTCCTTTCCAAGCTCCTTTTCTCCTTAGTCTGCCAAAGAGGCTGGGTCGACCAGATCGAATCTTCTCGGTGGGTCTGCGCCTAACCAGGCCAAAATTCGGGCACTAGTAGCACTAAATCCCACAGACTTCCCGGAGAGAAGAAATCGGGCTTTTCCAATGCTTCAAGCCTGCAGCAGCCAAAGCCGCACGCTCTTGTTCTCATGCTCCGCTAAAATTTCACTGGTTCTCATTCCAACTTGTTCTCATATAGTACACTGTTAACGTCGGTGTACTCCGTCTGCCAGACCCTTTTTACACATCCGACTCACATACACACACTCACACACATGCACACACGTCCTCGTCTTCGTAGACGTCAGCACATCGTTTCTCCTATACAACGGGAGTACGTAAGAAAATTTTCATGGAGAAAGTACCCAAAAACCCGACTGGAGTAAAGCATCCAAAA
>JABASF010001323.1:0-23470 GCA_019776145.1 Harlomillsia oculata | reverse complement strand
TGATTGTGTGAAATTGTAATTGTAATTGTAATTGTAATGTACTTCATGAATCATTCATACTTTTTAGTGTATACTTTACATTTATGGCGTCTGATTAATGGTATATCATTAATATGCTGTAATAAAGTAAATCCACCATTCAACCATAATGATGTTTATGATTGACTCATAATTCTTATTTTTATGTAACGTCGTCAGAAGCTGGGTTTTAAGTGCATGCCTGGAATTCCTATTAAAATCGCATATTAAAATATCCTTGCTCGTGATAAAATAGGCGATTTCATCATTTTTTCATGTTCATACACTGATTTTTGCGTTTTTGTTGGGTGGGGGTGTTTATGAAGCATTAATTTACAATTCCGCTCATGTTTATGACTGACTGAGTGAGTTGAATCGTTGACTGTGCGTTGACTGTGTCGTGTTAAAAACCAAAGCTATATTTGGGTTTAGTGGTTTGGTGAATGAGGATGAATCCTCGACAAAAGACGTGTACACTTGTCTCCAAAATGTAATGTTTTCTTCTCTTGAAGCTCATAATTCAGTTTAATGAACCGTCATTGCTTGTGGTTGGTCACAACTTGACTCATGAACTGCAAGGACACTTTTGTGAGCTCATCGTGTTATTTGCATTTTGCATACCAAACATTTCTCTGGGCCTTTGAGTCAAGATACCGTCTTTGTCTTTAATAGCCATGCATTCCTAATATTATTTCAGTCTATGAATGCAACAACTATGCATGTTCTTACCTTGTGCAATCTCAATTGTGATTCTGATTCTGATGATGAAAATTCATTCTGATATAGACCTTTTCATCCTTGAATTCCCAGATTTCCAGCAATGAGCTTCTCCATGATAATCGTAAAAATGCTTGCATGCTTCTGACCGAACGCTGTATCAAGACAAAAGCGCAAGGAAAACATTCTTTGAGGTAAATGTAACTTTTAAGTTGTTTTATACGAGTTACAATTCATCGAAGGCGTAAGTACGATTCATGCATTGCATAATGGCACTTCAACCACGATAATCGATGTTCCAGAATGTTCCATGGTTCCATAAAATTCCACGATGAAAGGATATATGTTACACACCTGACGCGCGCGTCATCATGATGATGATGATTAAAAGGGAAAATCTAACTTCTGTTCGTACTTCGTAACTCGTGTACCGTACAGAGAAAATGTACAACATTAACGTCCTGTTCCTTTCTATAGTACCACACGTCCAGATTCCATGATCATGATCAGGTATAATCTGCAACTTAAAGAGAGAAAAAAGAGTTTTCTGCATTGGAAGCTGACTGAGGCATGCATGAGGAATCCTGGAGTTGGAGAGGAATGGAGAATCGCAATAAGTGAATCCACTGAGGATAGTTTTCGACGTTATACTTTTAGTACATATTCGCATTTTCGCATTCAATTTGTACAGGAGTGAATTGTCGTATTAGAATGAATCCTTTTTGCGTTTTTTGAGTTACATCAGAGAAGCAAGCGTGCGGAGAGGAACTTATGTACAGACATTAAGCAAAGTTCTCTTTGGCCACAAACACGAAATAGTCGAGTTGTTTTGGGGAAGCCAAAGCCAAGGAAAAGAAGAACAGAAAACGCAATGGTTTTTTATTGCATGGCAAGAGATGCGTCTTTTGCCAGTGTTTGTTATTAACCAAAAGAGAGGAGTCAAGTGAGTTTTGAGAGTTGTACGTTGCGTTACGTACAAGAGAGGAGAGTATTGAGCATTTGAGCATACAAGATCCAACATCAACATCACATTACACACAAAAGAGTCGAGTGGGAGTTTTATCATCCTTGGGGTTGCAATGCCACAGGTGGTTTTGTTCACCAAGCCTATTATTCCTGCGTTGAATTTCATTCTGAATGGTTCTCTTCTCAGTTCTCCTCCGGACGGATTGCATTGCTAAGCTCGCTCCTGAGAGCGTCTGTGTGCTGGAGCAAAAAGGCCCATTGCGAGATAAGTTGGAAAACACAGGCTGAGAGTCAAGTCGAGTCTCCTCCAAAAATTATTGTATTATCCTCTTCTTCTCTTCTGATTACGTTGGACTTGGAGAATCCTCCCTCTCCCCAGTCCCAGTCTCATGTGACATTGTGCATGTCAACTTCAACTCACTTTTCATTTCCCGTCATCAATTGAGAAAGACAGCACGTTTCGTGATTTCGTGAAGCACTCTTCATTTCCCCAAGATCAGAGCAAGGATACTTTTTCTCGTGGATTCTCTCCTTACTCTGACCTTTAAGGCTTGTTCAGAGTCAATAAAGTGAACCCTTTCCGTGTTCTTGACCATTTTGACCTTCTGACGAATTCTGGGAGGATTGTACATGCAAGTTGTAAGTTTGGACTTTGAAGGAAGAAAGGCGACGACGCGGCAATCCTCTTCTTGAGGGCATAGATAGACAAGAAGAGCAGAAGCAAGTTTGGTTGTTTGTTGCCAAAATAACCTTCAGATTTCAAATTCCAAGTGATCAATTCTCCTGCTGCGCTCCGAGCTCTTTGGGACTCTGATAAGCTAGTACCAGTAGCCATAGACAAATCGAGTGTGGTCCTTTTTTGTAGAAATCCTATTGTGGATTGTAACTTTGTAACTCTGAGGAAATAGAGAAAATCAAGTCGCAATAGTGTCATCAGTAATTTCATAATCACAGGATCATGGATATGTTGCCAGCCGACGCACCAGCTCCGCGTCTTTGTCATCTCATCAAATGGCCTGATTTTGACGGATACGGATTCAATCTACATGGTGAAAAGTCCAAACCGGGACAGTACATTGGGAAGGTAGACAAAGACTCTCCGGCTGAGTTGGCCGGACTGAAAGCTAATGACAAAATCATCGAGGTCAACGGAACCAATATCAGCAATGAGAATCACAAACAAGTGGTTCAACGGATCAAAGCCACTGCGAATGAGACCAAATTGCTCGTGTTGGACGCCGAGGCGGAGCAGTATTACAACGCCAAAGGAATGGTGGTCAAAGAGTCGATGCCAAATGTGATCCACTCGATCACTCCGGTCCCAAGACCCATGACCACAAATAACGCCCCACCACCTCTCATTCGTGGCAATGTATCCGAAAATGGAACTGCCAACAGTGATGTTGACAATGTGTCTCATGTCTCTGACTCTGGCTCTGCTTCATCCCTTCCGGTGAGTATCATTCGCAAATATTGCTTTCTTTTATAGTTGCTTCATCCCTCACCATTTCATTCCATCCTAAAGGTTCATTCGTTACCCAGTTTTTGAAAAGTAGTTTTTGAAAAGTCAAAGTAAGGAGGAGCATAAATATAAGTAAAGTTAGTCTCCCTATAATTTGAAGTCTTGAAAGCGACGGCGGCCTCGTAAAGGTTTCTAGATAACACGTTCTGTTGTTGTCTCCTTCGAGGATGCATCAGATTAGCAAATGTGAGATTTTTAAGTAAACGTCACATCATCTTCACAACAGTAAGTTGAAGCTGGGAGTGAGACTCATGGCCTATTAAACTGGAGGTTTTCAATGTCCTCGTTCTGTTCCCTGTGCGTGTCTCATGAGAGAGAAAATTTTCAGTGCATTCCCTGTGACTGGTGATTGCATGAGAACTATCCGCCCTTTACCGTCAAAAAAAGCTTCATTTCATCACAGCATCAAGTCTCTCAAGACAAGAGAACTTTTTGAGTGTACTTCTTCCCTTGCTTCTACTAAACCATTTTTTAGGACTATACTAGAGTAGTACTCAACTCTATCCTAACTCTCGTAATGTACAAAGTGTTATCATTTATACTCCTACAGGAGAATCTCACTGCTACTTGTCACTGTTACAATATTGACTAGTATACTATACGTACAGTGTAGGACTTGCTATCCTGTGCGAAATGGCCATGAGACAAAACAGCACATAAACGAAAGGCACTTTGTGAGTCTGTTGTGCATTAATTAAGCTCTCTCATTAATGATGGCGTACGGGAAAGTGTATTTATTCAGTGCAGGACTTTTGTATCCCCTTGACACATAATCTCCTTCCAAGCAAAAGCGAATGCCAAACCAAGCCAACCTATCCTTCTAATTGCTCGTGAACATACTTTTAAGCTTCATATTACGAATTTTGCATAGCACATAATTGTATCCTATAGTATAATCTCATACATAATTTCGCATTACGTGAAGCACTTCAACGTTCTTCTCACTTTCCTCTCCGATTTTCATTTTTCAAATGCAGTTTCTTCATTCTAAATCACATTGTGTCATTTCGCATCAATGCAATGCAACGAAGAGAATTGAGCATGACATGTTCATTCCCCATGTGTGTTCGTTATATTCGGGTTATCACGGTTTTCCTGCTTCTCCGTTTTGCTCATTCCGTTTTGCGACAAAGTTGAAAAATTGGTATCTCGTATCGTCATCAAATCAGTCGTTCCGTCGTTGACAAATCCTAACGTCTCTGTCTCCCGTGCACACCAAAATAGAAAGTTTAAGGCGTATAAATAATATTAAATGATTTGAAGAATGGACTTGGTAAAGGCGTACCTTCATAGCAAAGCAATAATGCAAAGCAGTTTTGGACTATGTACCCGCAGCTTTTATGTCGAGTTTTTTTTACAAGGACTTATAATATGACAACATTCCATTGTTAAACTCTCTCAGATTAGCCTGGAGTGACCGTAGTCTAATTAGCTGGCAATGTGTAGTGGGATACATATATACTGTGAGTATTTACAATTATAGTCTTTTTTACATCCTGAGGCACTCTTCAAAGCTACAAATGAACGGCAAGTTGTCACGTTGTTGTTGTTGCTAAGCCCCAAAGCAGTACCGAAGAGTCAGACGAGCTGTCAAAATGTTTCCACCTCCTGACATTTTCATAAAGTTTAAGAAACACGGGCGAGAACAAAAGCTTTACTTAGACGTATATTTATTGCAGTCGACCCTAAGTCTGCTAATGTACAATAAAATGCGGCTATAGTTATGTGACAATTTTGGATTCCGCATAATATAATCTTTTGACAATAATGACAACAAACTATTCATGCATTTTATGACACCATGAGACGAAGGCATCAATCGAAGGCGAGCTGAGGAATGGGTCACACAAGTAAAGCAAATGTAATTCCCCATAGCATAGGTCAAATGGACGTCAAGGCGTGGGTATTTCCCACAACAGTGACGAGCCAGGGCAAGAAGCGATCGAGTATCGAGGATGAGTTGTCTGTCGACCAAATTCCATTGTTGCTGTCGTCAGGAGTGCACATGCTGGTATTGCAAACCGCATCATCACCGCCGCTGCTGCCTCCAAACAGCAGTAATCATCATCGTCACCACTCCTGCTATCCCAATCAGTCTATTAGAAAGTGAATCGGAAAATCTTGTCTAATTTCCATTACATTACAAGATTGGGTGAATGAAGGAATACAAAGCTTCATTCCAACTTCCCTATTTCTCTCTCCTGGTTTTCTGCTGTGCAACTGTTGGTTTGTTCACGATTATCACGTTATGATGTGCTTGTACGATTATGGGCATTGGCACACTAACATTATTGTCGACGACATCTCACAAATTCGACCAAGTGGACAAGAATTCTTTTAAATGAACCAGCAGCTAAAGCTATAATACTATAAGCCAACTCTCTCATGTCTCATGTGTCAACGTCGGTGTTGTCCCTCATCATCGTCATCAGTTTGAGTTTAATTGTTTGTTGGAGCAGTTTGTCGTTCCACTCGTCAAATGAATTCCGATCACTTTGAGCCTTCTTCACAAGCTGGTTGGCGTTGGCGTACACACATTTTTTTTTTGATTTCCACTATAAGTGGTGATTTGACGAAACGGTCCTCGCGTACTTATTTTCTATATTCCTTCTTATCTATTATCTCGTTCGTGGTGATAAGCGTGAATCACTATACTTTATTCAGAACCAAGAACTTATCTGTATGTTTTGTCCCAGAAATTCATGCAGCACAGATAGCGATATCGTGAAAATTGTAATAAGTAATCGTCGTTTCTTGTACTCATTCAATATGGGAAGTTGAAAGCAGGAGTTAAATCCACACGACTATATATATCGCCTATAGCTTATCTTCTTATCTAAAACATTTTAATAAGGTTTGTGTATATAGTTGGGAAAACGTAAAATCTTCTCGTTTGAAATCAAATTTCCAATACATTGTACATACCAAAATAGGGATGTAATGGGGAAAAGGACTGAGGATTCTTAATTGAACAAAATGTGTGTGTACTTTTGTGGCTGAGTCAGTAAGTTGGGAGTGTTGTTATTAAAGCATGCCACACGAATTTCTTGTGCGTAGTGCAAGTGTAGAAAGGGAAGATTTTAATTGCTTGCAAAGTAACACTTGGTTGATTTCAAGTGTATAAATTATGACTATATATATCATATAAACAGCTGTCATCAACCAGACTCATCTTCCACAAGGAANAGTGCAAGTGTAGAAAGGGAAGATTTTAATTGCTTGCAAAGTAACACTTGGTTGATTTCAAGTGTATAAATTATGACTATATATATCATATAAACAGCTGTCATCAACCAGACTCATCTTCCACACGGAAAAATGATATACTATAGGCGTATCAAGAATGCAAACATTATACATTTCAGGTTATGAGAGTTTAAGAATATTGAACACTTGAAGAGTCTCGTGGACGTGTGAGACTTTCGCTAATTCGCCGTTATTTTCAAAGGGGGAAATCTCCTGGGTGCGTTCGTGTGTGCGTAGAGTACATAATAAGAATGTAATAGACTTTCTGCACACTTTCAGCCATCTCCGAAAACTTTATTAGGGTTTTAAAAATGAGATGGTTAATTATGGACGATGGACAAGCATATTGTGCTCACTTTTTTCATTCTCTTCATCATGTTCACAGTTGGCTTCGAATTGTGTGCAACAGTACCCTACCTACTCTAAAGAGAAGGAGCGGAGAAGAAGACAGGTCATCTTTGTTAATATACACTGAGATTGAAAGTCTGTTTCTTTCCTCACTTGCATGTTTGCACGGAACACTTCCGGCATTCAAGAAACCTGCTACCCTCCGCTGTCATACTCCATAAGAGACGACCGGCACAAAACGTCATCCTCAGCAACAGTCAACAGTTTAACTTGGTCAACAAGACTTCATTACCTAGATTTTTACTTCAATTGTCTAGCATGTGATTTATTCATGCCCCATTCCCATCAAAATCACAGTGCACTCAGAGATGCTCCTGGCCCTCTCTAGCAATTCGGGTTGCTTGGATTTGGCAAGATGGTTTCGTTATTCAAACCATTTTTGAATTTTTACGAGTATATTCGTAACAGTTTGAGCTCTGACTGAAACGTAGAAAGAATGTCAATATTTTTGAAGGACTAAAAGAATTACTAGAGTATATAGTATAGTATAGTGAATGGTATAGTAGGAATCATTTATTTTTTGTTTTTTGAATTATATAGTTTTAAAGGCATGTAAACGCTACGCAGTTGGTAAACGTAATTAACGACAACTCTGTGCAATGCAACCAAACTTCCTTGTTGTTTCATATGCTCACATTCTGCATTCTCCAGTTGCGTGTTACTCATTATATGGCCATGAAACTCTGTTGTACACTCTCCGTACGCTGACTATTTAGCAGTTTTCATACGAGACCCAAGTGCATTTGAGATGCTGAACAGAGCAAATAACATGAAGTTGGAATAAAAAACGAAAGCAATAATGAAAGTTAGCAGTGTGTTTTGAGTTTTGCTTTGCTCTTCTGAGTCTCCTGTGCCTTGCGATGTATATTATGTTTGGCATTTTTTGCTTCTTCGTCTCCGTTTCCTTCAATGTAATGTAATGTGGTGGACGTGGATTATAACAACGAGTTGAACCCAAACAAAGGCAATATACTACGTTACCAAGTATGTGTTGCATTCCTTCAAGTACTCTTACTTTTTTGGTTGTAACTTGTAACCTTTTGTTCAAGTCCTTTTGTTTAATGGGATCAAAAAAAAAGTTTTTGGAGTGCAAGTGTTAAAGGTATTACAAATGCTGGAATAATGCTTTTTTGCATAGCTCTCTCAGTATAATTCCTCAGACTGAACCTGAACCTGAACTATCTTCTTGACTGCCTCTTTTCGTTTTTGCATATTATGGCAGGAGTGAGCTGGATGTTTGTACAGTGTTCAGCTTTTAAAATTAACACTTCCAAAGTGTACACAAACACCTTTTCACTTCACGTGTGTACACTTTAAATTTTAACACGTTTCGATTTCCAAAGCAGACACAAACTTGCATGGCTCAAATGAAACGGGTATACATAAACGTAAATTATTATTTTGTAGGAAAGGTGTGATTAGTTTCAGAGTATAGGGATTTCGTAAAGCTAACAAGAGAAGAACAGACGACAGACCCAACAAATCCTGATTTTAACGATAGCGTAATCGTAAAAAAAGTAATCTAAAATACGTTAACAAGGCAGCATTCGTCTCAAAACATTTAGTTGACTAAAGAGTGACTTTTTGCCATTGTAAATAGAGCTGAAGGAAGATGTTGTGTTGATTTGAGATGTCACCTGACATGATTATGAAGACAAGCATGGTTTTTGAGGAGGAATGCGTCTGACAATGCACCTCGTAACCGACTCACCTACAAAATCGCAGAGTTGGCGTAAGTAAGTATATAAGAATACTGTTTAATCAATGGAGGAACAGTGGCAGTCGTTTTGGTGTCCAATGCCAAAGAAGAGTAACATTCATTTCATGCTGTTTCATCCTTTCATGTCTCATGATGTCTGATGTTTAGCTAGTTTTTTTGCCATGAAGCGTGAAGCAGCTCCTTTTGTTCGGATTACATACACGCTGCACATCACAAAAGCCGTGCAACTCAATTATTCACTGCTCATCCACCACGGGTTTACACACAACACTCAGACTCAAACATTTTGAGTAAAAAGTGTAGTAATATACGTGTGTGGATGTGTGTGTGTCCTTTTTCTCTTTGTCTAACTGACAAAACTTGCAATCTTCTCCGTACAAGGTTAACTGCCTCATTCTCATTTTTGCGATAAAATTCATTAGGATTCGATTCAGATTTCAGATTGAGAATCCGATATGGAATGGTGTTCCGTTCGTATGGTCAAATTCACAGTTTTGACACTCTTCACTGCTTATCGCCAACTGTATCAATCCATTTATTAACGGATTGACCACACCGGCTTTATATCGGAACTTGAAATGGGCAGGATTGAAGGATTGACTTCAAAAAATTGAACATCACCTCCCTAACGGTTTAATTTAGCACTACCACTTCATTTTTTATTTGTCTGAATGGTTTAGGTTTCTATACCCAATTTCCTTCAGAAAAAGTAATGACTGCCCGTGAAATCGCATAATGGTGATGCCTCCTGATGACGATGACTTCACAGCTTACCTACGTACAATTAAACTGGGGTGAAGTTTCCATTATAAAGGCAAAGAAAGTGCATTATAGTGCGTATTATCCAATGCAACGTTATATGATCAAATATATTATGTTACAAAAATGCATTTTTCCCTGGTACCCTTTTTTGTAAATGAGTACTGTACGTCTTGTGTCTGTGTCATCATCCCATCATACTGAGTAGGATACATAAAACGGAGGACGGAAGGAACGGAGCAGATGGGCATTTTCAGGAGTATACTTGACACTGACACGATTTTTGGGCTCAGAGGAACAGGTGGTACGGCGGGTTTCCTTGCCGTTGTGTTGCGCTGTCATTGGTCGTTCATTCACTTTCAACCACTTTCAACAACGCAACGGAGGATTTCGATCTTTTCCTCTCCTAAAAACTTGTATTATATATAAACTTGGACTTGCGTACTATTAGAACAACATCTGTGTGCATGATTATTATCAAGCGTCCATCCGACCATCCATCCGTCCAAAGGTTGGTACAAACTGTGACCATCGACCACAGTCAGTTTGAAAGAGCGTAACACAACAACCGTAACATCCGGTCTTTTCCCTTTCGCTCGTGCAACCGTCCTCTCATGAATAATTGAGACAGCATTTTTTCTATCTTTCTTTCTGTCCGTTCGTCACATGTTTCCAGCTAAAAATTACTATGAGCTTTGCCACTGTATTACATTGCATTGCTACTTGACTTCACAACCAACTATACACTCAATGATAAAGGAAAAAAGCAAGCGTTTGTTTGCTCAATATCGTAGAATCATACTAATATATTTAAAGTATGAAAAATCATTTCATTCACTCAACCGCGTTTTCTTAATATGTTTAATGTGTCATACAAGGTGACATGACGTACAGTGACGAGAACAATGTGTCATCTATATAAAGGTATTATGTCTTAATGTTTGAAGTAACTATAGAAGGAGACATATATACAGACATCAGCATGGGAAACATGGAGCTGATACAGAGACTGAAAGTATGAAAAAATGCAAAACAACATGGGAAATGCAACAACAAAAAGTGGCAAAATTGTGTCAATGTAACCTAATAAAGTATTTTTACCCGTGTTATCTCCAAGAACATTCTTAATGACTCCGCAAGCTGTTTGTACGAGCTGAACATTTCTCACACCATCATCTTATAATCTAGATGAACTGTGTGAAGGAGCATGGAAACACAAAACGGCAAGATGAAACTGTTGTTTACCAGTGGGATACTTTGTACTTTTTTCTGTAGCAGCTGAGCTGATTTGCAGTTACGCGTGCATTTGGAGCAACTAAACAACAATATTATTCTATTTGGTACAGAGAAAGTATAAAAATGCAAGTTTATACTATATCAACCTATTGTAAAAAATATGGTAAAATGGTAGCATCATAAGACTCTTCTTCATTAAAGCTCCACATGCAATACATTTTGCAATAGGGCTTGCAATCTGTAATTCTTTTCTTCACAAATAAATGCTCCAAAGAAGACTTTCCGTTCATTCCTTCTAAAATACCATTGTAATGTACTGTATACTGTAATATGCTTAGACTGTTGATTGTCTATAAATGACAAAGCAAAAGCACGATGATGAAAAAATTACCATTGTCGGCCCCTTTCCATTATTGTTCTTTTTAGAATTTCAAGCTCACTTGAGTCTCTTTAAAAATGCTATAAGGTGATTCGTTTATTTTATGAGCTCACAACACGCGTCCGCTCCTCCTCGAATGAATGCACAATGTGTAACCACGTAACCAGTTAATTGTGAGCGGGGGAGTTGCACAGCATTTTTTGACTTTTATAACCATGTCTCACTCCTCACATATTGAATTATAAATGAACGGCGATGGCGATGATGAAGACATGAAGTATGAGGTGAGCCTGTTCAAGTCCCGAGTAGTAGCTTTTATGAATTATGAGCTCATTCTTTCTGCTACAAATTACACTGTATTGAAGCACACGTCCTAATCAGAACTCACACAATGAGTCTTGGAGACAAAGTAGATCGAATTGAGCTTGTGTCTTGAGACTCGATTGCCGATTCTATTACTTTTTTTAAGCTTTTTGTCTATGAATGTTACTTGGTGGAGTAGTATACGAGAGGAATCCAATGGTGCACAACATGATTAGTTGTTGATGATTATGATGGGGAAACCTCAAAGGTATAAGAACGAACACATGTGAGAAATTGAATTCAGCCTCACCATTGAATGTAAAGGAACAAAGTGAGAAAAAGAGCGAGATGTCTGAAATATGTTGCAATTTTGTATTAAGGAATTGTAACTGGGATTTCATAGTGACGGCTCTTTCTTGTCAGTTCTGTTCACTGTTTCTCATTCTTGCACATTAGAACAATTAGGATTGCCTTGAACATTTTGGCTTAAACCGCATAACGTTTTTTCTTCTGGCAAGTGTAATTCTATACGTACAGTACATCTCACTAATAAATGTTCGTCCGCAAAGTCTGCGGAGAAGGAATGGTAATCAATCTCAAATCTACACATGCAAACACCCATCATTTGGATTTGAAGTCGCCCTGATTATCCAATGTGTAACTTCATTCACTTATGCTGGGTTTAAAAAGAAACTGCGCCCTTTTTCAGTCCTCAAAACCCAGGAGAGTCAGAGAATACTTTTTGGATGTCCTATATAGATCTTGGTTTTGTATTCTTCACCTGGTCTTTGTTGCTCTCTGTTCTCTCGTCAATTATTGCCCACGGTTGTGGATGTCAGATGAAGATTGAAGATATGCGTTTGCTCAGTGGATGAACAAAATGTGATTTCGTGTTGGCTGTTCTGATGCGGTTTGCTAAAATGCACCTGTTAACTTTAGGAATCTTCTTTTTTTGATTATTCTAATAATAAGTATATATGTGAAGATGTTGAAGGGGTAAAAGGTTTTGCGTTCTGAAGAATAGGGTGCAAATCAAAAATCATGACCGCAAACAAGAATACAAACCAACTTGTGTCATCTCATCACCTACATTTTCGTGATCACGCACCCCTTCTATATTATTTTTATCTTGGAAAGTTAAATTAACCACGGTCGTCAAAATGCAAAAGAGGAAACTTTGCTGATATCACGTTTGCGTTTGTTTGCCTACGCATTTCATATGCACACGCTGTTGTTCCTTCGCTTTGAGAATTCAAAGCTGAGGAGAAGAATCTAATCGTATACTAATAACATTTCCACCCAATCCAAACAACAACGACGACGACGGGACAAAGATAATAATATTTTTTGTAGGTTTTGTTGTACAGAATGACATGGACATGGCATGACTTCCTCCTTCACTCCGTGTTCCGTGGCAGAAGATGGACTTTGTGCTTTTTTTGAGCTTTGTTGTGTTGAGCCATGTTGAATTGTGTCTCTTTTGTGTGTGAGCAAGTCTGGACAGGTGCATATGCCAGTATTATTTATAGAACACGTATTCATATATTGTTTGATTGCGCAACTTTTTTTTGTTATACGTCCTCACGCCTCATGTCCTCATGTCCCGTGGAATATCGTCTCTTGATGAGCGTATCAAGTCAAGCAAATCGCATCAATTTGATCGCATCTTCAAGCGGACAACATTGGAAATTCGCTATGCATTATTAAATGAGTGCTCTCAAAATCAGTACGACCACGACGACGAGAGTCTCGTGTCTCAGGAGAATTGGAGATTTGCAAATTATACACATCACAGGAAAAAGGAGATACTCTCAAAATCATTTTATAGAGCTGCGGTGTCGTCCCATTGATAAGCACACGCACTATCAACCATTGAATTAATGACAGCTGAAGGCAATATATTTTATTACCATTTGGCAATTTTCTGAATCATATTATTGATTAGATCATTTGAATGCATGGTAGTTCCTTCATTCCATACGTTTCACTTGATTTTCTCGAATATTAAAGTTGCAAAGTAATGAGCCCCGGGTAAAGTATTAATTTTCAATTTCTATTAGGAAGAGACAGGAGACACGTGTGGACTGTGGACTGCAGTTGGGGATGTTGTGGACTTGCACGTCCACTCCTCGTTTGATCTATTACTGATAACATATTCATTGAGCAATGACAATCCATGTAGTAAAATGCTCGAGAGTACATGACAGTCGTTTAGTGCAGCGTATAATATAATTATCATAATGACATTTTCATTTATTGTCTCTTCTCTGAGCGAGCTTGCATTCCTATGAAATATAGCCATTCTGCCCTCCCTGGCAGAGAATTAATCAAAGTTTCAAATCTGAATGTGCAAGTGGTTTTGAAACGAAAGTTGACTGGGGCCAAACGAAGATAAGGATTGGCTGTTGACTCCCTAGATCCTTTCACGCCAGTCATTCAAATGGCCACAAACAGGACAAATAATAATAATGTCTGCATATGATGTTGCAAACGTGCTTTGAATACTGCATTACTATTATTTATTAGAATTGTGACTGGATTAATTCATTTTGTGCGAGTTTGTCTTTTTCGTTTCCTTTCGAAAAAGCAGATCGAGCAATAATAATAATGGAGACAGACAAGACCTTTTTGACTGTTCTCTTGCTGTCGCTGCATCCCATGACATGAACGTCCCAGCGTCTTTGTTTCTGCTCCTGGAGCCAAAATGACATTTTGGAGACTATACAATAAGAATGAAACGTTCAAGGCATTCCTTCACAAGCATGTCAAACAGAATGGATTATATAATGAACACTTTACAAAGAAAAAGAATGTTTGTGCTGTCAGTGATTTTCTGCAAACGATAGATGATGCAAGGAATAAAATAAATGCAAAAAATATTCATTTTGCCAAAAATGTCAACGTCATCTCTCACTCAGTCAATTTTTATACCACAAGGGAAAAATAAGGAAGCAACAATGCAATGAAATGAGTTCTATTTAGTAGAAACTTAAAATTCATAGGCACGAGTTTGGTTCAGACCAGATTTACAACAATTTCATCCTTATAATCTGTGACCTTGGATTCGTCATCATGTTTGAAAGGAAGTGCCGAATATAATATGGAATCACATAATAATCTTCAAATTCATTTCCTAAGGTTTCCGCAAACTCTGACTTTGAATAACGACTTTTCCTGTGTTATGTACTAGAACCATGAACAGTAGGCATTAAATCCTAATCATCATTACATCTCATCATTACACCTCAATATGAGAATTGGCGTCATTCTGCATTAAAATCTGATGACGGTCGTCATCGCCTCAAGCTCTTCATGCTGTCTGACTATTTGAGTATGTAACGTACGTTGATGGGAAATCGTGAGGAAGCAACCTAATTTTACCCTTTACTCTAACTCACTTCGTCACTCGTCACTTCATGGTACGACTTGTTTCTTGCGGCGGCGGTGGTGTTGGTGGTTCGAGAAAATGAGGAAATTGCATAGTACACTTTGAGCACCTCGACAACTGCCAACTAACCACGTAATCAAACTATTACTATACGACACGTTCTCATATGTCACATTTCCCTAGTGGATGCATTGTATCATAATAATGTTCAAGCGGGTGCGTGTACAGGAGTCATACAACAAGCGTTCATGTCTCAATGTGATATTCATAAGCATCGCTGGGATTCCTGCCCTGCATCCTTGTTTCGTGTACATTACAAGATTACAACCAACCGTCGTCGTCGTCAACGTCGATGTCGACGTGCACTATTAGTACAAGTTATTTGAACGGAAGGAACAAGCAACAACTCTGTGTGTTGTGTGATCCTTTCCTTCCGAATTGATTAGGTCTCGTTTGATCTGTAACCGACAGTTGATTGAGCACAAGTTGTTTATCTTTCCGACTCCTTTCGCCTTATATGGACAATCCTCCTCTGTAGTATAAAGTACCTTCAAAGTAAATATAAATTATGAGGAAAGAATAATAATCACAGAATGTCGGTGCTTCAATAACAAGATAAGGCTCCTGCCTAAATGATGACAACCATTGAGTATTTAGTAATAACATTCCATAACCTCATTTTAAACTCCGTTTTCACTTCAGGACGAAAGGTCGTGATTGCGATAATCCTTCTCGTCATATCCCAAACTTCTTAACGAAAGTCATTCCTTTAAGTGTGATTTGGATGATGTGTTATACATTTTAATTTTTATACTGTATGGTGTATGGTATATGACGTGTCCGCTTGCGACCATGAGAAGTGAGAATTTTCCATGCAAAACTCCCTCCGTCTATGACACTTGCTCCTTTAACTCGTTTATTTCAATATTAGAATTTTAGCCTCAAAGTGAAGTTAGACAGAAATCAGTGCAAAATTTATTCTGCTTCTTCTTCGTTCACAATGTAATAATAATCGCACATTGTTTTATCTAGTGTTGGTTCTCGCAGTATCCTTCGTGGCATTGTGCAGCTGTTCCCTCAGCAAATTGATGTAATATTATGCAACATTAATGATCTCGTTGTTCCCAAAGAAATGGCCTAGTACACAGCTAAGCTTTGACACCTGTCGTCATGTGTCCATGCCACCATTGTTCCCCTTGACATTTTTATAGTGTGTGTATGTACCTACTTGAATAAATTCTTGAGACTCGATCATTTTTTGCCATTGCATGAATTGATACTTGTACGAGTCGAGTCATTCGAGTGCCTTGATTAAGTCGAACGTCTCCTTCATATTTGATTGGTACATGATTTATCAAAGTGCACATATTTTATTTTGACGAGAGAGGAACATGGGGTCAAGGAAGGTTCACATTTCCAAGGAATTGTAATCAATATATATTTGATCATCCTTCCATCTTACAATTCAGGATGACAATTTTCCTCCATGTATATTTGATTAGCAATCAAAAATTTGCATATTCGTATTACGATTAGCATAATCTGACCCGAGTACCGTAAATTGAAAGATTCATTTTCTGTTTACGCTACATTGGTTTGGTGCTTCTAAAACCATTGTTATTTCACGGCTTGGCTTCCGTATCGTGAATTCATCATGAAAGTCATAACTTAATGTAGTTAAGAAATAAAAATTGAGGCTCATTGTGAATTCGTACTACAAAGTCTTGTCTCATGGCCTCAGCAGCTGAATGAGAGGGACATTTTTGTGGTGCTGCTGTGCAAAAATGCTTTTAATACTTGCTCTCCTCATAGTCAGTCTTTTTCTACCTTGCGCTTGCATACCAATTTTTTGCAAGATTCCAGTCTACGCAGCAGCAGCAACGCAAAAACTCAAAAACTTGCCTCTGGCCACAGTTTGGCTATCCCCATTGGTATTCCTTCCTTCCTCTGTGTCTGCCCTACTGACAGGAACCAAAGTGACTTTAATGAGTCACATAGTTTATCAGCTAAGTGGAAAAGTCTTCAGGAGTTACGCATAGCCTCAGCACCCAACGAAAAACAACCTTTATTCAGCTTTTTCTTTTTACAAAGCAAAGTTATGGCGTGAGCATGCGATCCCCCCAAAAAATCTCAAAGAACTTTTGCAAAAACCCTTTCCGTTCTTGT
The DNA here is from genome assembly GCA_019776145.1 of Harlomillsia oculata. Lineage (NCBI taxonomy): Eukaryota > Metazoa > Arthropoda > Collembola > Entomobryomorpha > Oncopoduridae > Harlomillsia > Harlomillsia oculata. Next base: position 6,642 of record JABASF010001323.1, on the reverse strand, counting down.
TGGACCGCTTTTTCTCAATAAACACATTAAATTTTGACTCTCTGAGTCTCTGTCTGACCATCTGCGATTTCAATCGACAGGTTTTCTAAGGCTTTCAGTTGACCAACCGAAATGACCTTTTGAATTATGCTGAATATATGGCGTGCAAATGGACTCGGATGATTTACATGTGTTAAAGTACGTTTGGTGTTGTGATTTGTGATCCAACATGCTATTCAACCTTGTACTATAGTCAATATAGTACGAATTAGTACCACATAGCTATACGCATATCCGCATGCGAAGAGATGAGATGAGCATTGCTAAAGTCTAAAGTAAAATGTTCTTGAGAATGACCAACCAATGAACCTTGCGGCATTTTCCTCCTAGCTACCGTTGAGATATACATGACGGTCGACGATGAGCGTCTGCAAAAAAAAAACGCAATGAGTTTACACGACACGATGCAAGCGCTGCGCTGATGACACGAAATTCACTTTCTCTCCAATAAACCTTAAAACGGCGCTAATAAATTGTATTAAGCTTCTTATTCACAGAAGCAGAAAGGAATTTATACAACTGTCATGTCATGACATTCGTGCTCTTTGTAACCGTTCCTTCGAGTGAGCGGTTCTTGTTGAGTACTGCGCTGCGTACGTACACTTGTCGTGTGGTCACATCCAACTTTCCATCATCTTGTCCACTTCAGCAATCAAAAGTGTGTCTGCAAAAGTTAATGATGAAATTGAAGATGAACGTCGTCGTCTTCGTGTTTGGTGATCGGAACTGTCATATCGGCTATACGGAACTCTGCCATTCTAAAATTACGACTTGGTTTACAAAGAACCTGTGTAACTTAGGTGGTAAAGTGTTAAAATGTAACGAGAATAGGAAAACAAATGCTCTTCTTTTGCTTTGCAGTACAACACAATTCTTTGTACTTTATCAGTACTTGGCAATCTTTCCGTGTCCTGGTCGTCTAATGAGTATATTGCAATTGTAATTAATAATTGCTACTGTGGGATTGCATGAAACTAATTCCTCAATGTAACGGACGGAATTGCACAGCTTTTTATCATTCAACATCAAGTACTGCTTAAAAGTTTCCTTGCAAATTAAAATTATATCATCTGGATCTTTTGTAATACAGGACTCAGGACACATTTTTGAAATTGTGATTTGCAGTGCACTTTTTCTCCAGGATTGTTGAACGATTGGAATCCGTCCAGCAAACCAATCCCCTTACAAAAGATGATGGAATGTGCTTGCTCATTTCCTATCACGAGTGGAATTTACCAGAAATCACTCTAGTATGGAAATGAGTTGTAATGCAATAGAATAGAGTATGAGATACAGTTATATGTTGTTTAGTAATTTACGTCTCTGAGTCATTACTTTATTAAAATATTTAGCGATAGGATTCGTTAAGGAAGAAGAAGATTGAGAGGAATAATGCATGAAAAGAGCAATGGGTTTTCTCGTCATTAGGTCGTTGTCGTTAGGCATTCGAATGCTCCCAAGCAACTGTTTCCCGTCCCTTGTTCATGCTAATGTTGCCATTATTTGCAAATGAGCGTAATCAAATTAGCATTGTAACGGGGAAACTGGACATTGGGGCATTGCTTGAATGATTGTCGCGATTCGAGATACTCACTTATAAGAATCCCACTTTGTCAGTTAGTTGACTCTGACTTTCTCTTTTTCCTCATGCTTTTGGCAGTTCAAAGTACAACTGACTGTACAAAGTATTCAATGCAATGTATGCACAAGAAGTTAACATCTCATCTCGCATAACAAAGTTGTAGCGAAAATCTGCATCCTTTTATTGTATGTCTCGTTCCGTTTGGGATTTCGTCCATAGCCAAAGCTCACACAACAAGCAAAGTATAGATTTCCATATAAAGCCAGATGACAACTTTTTGGAACGACACTGCATTATAGTAAAGGGAAATCCTTAGATTATGCAATTATGCTACACATGATATAATGTAACAAGGAGAGTACACAGGACACAAGAACCCTTAATGACATTTTTGGTAAATGAAGCAACATGAAAAGATCACTTATGTGGTTTACATGACGAGGTATAGTACAATTACATAAATTTATTTGATACGTGCTACGTGAGGCAGAGTGCAAATGTCGTATGTCGCGAAATGATGATGAAGAGAGATGCAGGGATGCACTTGTGTGTTTCTCTCCTCTTGGAGATACTGGAATGCGACTCTCCTGTCTCTTCCTTGAACTGATGCTAATTTACCCATTGTGTCGTTCCATTTACCAAACCACATCCTGTTTTGTATTCCAACACTACCTTAGCACTTTTGCATTTATTTATGTTATATCATGGGAGTTTGTCATTTGTCACCTGACGATGCTCTTGTCAATTGTATACTAGTAATTCCACAGTCGTTTTAACATCACGTTGACATTAATGTTTTATGGTTATTACAGTACTCATACTAAATTTTTACTTTTTTTCGTTTTGTATTGTGCAGAGCAAATCTTCGCCACATAGCTGGGATGACGAGCAAGCGAGTTCTCCTGGTCCGTCTCCGACGCCGCCGGGAAGCTCACCGTCGATGACGCCACCGCCTTTCATCAACACTAAACCTATGATGAACCGATCAACTAACAACGCTCTGAATTTGAATATGACAGCTCAAGAAATGAGAGCAATGTTGGCAGCACGCAAAAAGGAAAAATTGGATCCTAAAACTCAAAAAATGGATCTTCGCAAAAAATACGACATCATTCAAACTCTGTAAGTTGTCAGGAAGAAGAAACCAATCAAAAAATTGAAAACCCGGGATGATATGATTGAGGAAGAAAGTTAAATAGTTTTTGAGTTTTGAGTGCATGTGATGTTGTTGTGTTGTAATGAGCGTTGTACATTGTATAGTTTTTAATGGTCTGCATTTTATGGCAGCAAGCAGCAACGACGTAGTCACTTCCAAGATTGTAAACTATATTAATTAATTGCTAAATATACATTAGTAATAAAATCTGATCTATCAAACTTACACGTTCAGTACGTGTACATAGTAGATATTTTCATAGAAAAGATTGCCCAAGTATGATTACAATAATTACAATATAATAATTTCTAAAGAAAAGAACTCAGTACAAGAAATTCTTCTGGGTAAGAAATTCTTGAGAAACCTATTATTCTTTACTTTGATGACCTTGAAAAAAACGGGCTTTTCTGTGTACATTTCCTATTTCTGTTTTACGATATCCATTATTATAATAAGTTTAATTAGATTGCAATTTCTCAAACGGGTGGATTTCGGGTCAAAGTATATGAATCTAAATCTGATCATTCATAAAGCCTATACTGTGAATTTTGCTGGGAATTGGTGCACATTTCGGTATTTACTACATACTATTATTATAGTACATAATACATTAATCTTATAATACAACTATAAGCATCGTCTTAATTACAATTTTATTAATTACAACATTGAATGTTACACATTCTTGAACTGTATGTATGGACATGCCGTGTCATTCAGATTAATATGCTTAATACATTGATATATTAATTCATTCATTCCTTGTTTGAAATGTTGCATGAAAAAGTTTATGTACTCAATTCAATCGCATTGTGCGTTTGCCTGTGCAGAATCAAAATTTAATAAGTTATTCAGTGTAGAAAATAGTGGAATAGTCCTATTTTGATAGAAAATGGAAATTAATTATATTCTGGATTTTGATTAAAAGTGAAGGAAATACTATATAAGGTTATATAATTTGACTAATGACTCTACATTATTGTACAACTATGTTACATTTATATAGTTTGGAAATCGTTTTCCATTCCAAGCTACGGTGGTGTGAAATGTGGATCAAGGTACAATTTGTATAAGAATGTAAAGTCAACTACAAGCATTGAATATAAATTATGAATTCTGTATCATTCAACTTGAACAAAATCATAATAGTTTTCACTTTAATTCTTGTAGCTGTTATATCGTATGGTATGCAACCCAGTGAGCAGAAATAATTTTAATTTTGAAAGTACGTATTAAATTTGTTTTAAGAGAAGTTTCTGACTATAAGGATCAAGATCACTATATAAAATCCTTTGCATCTTTGTTATTAATTAGGACAGCAGTTGAATGAGAACGTGTAAATGCTTATTATGATACTATAATACTATTAGCTATATAATATTCTTATTATGTGACTTGTCAGTGCCTTAAAAATGATTCAAATTATATGCTTAGATTGTTGTTTGCACTTGATCAAGACTGCTGTATGATTTATCGTATGTTTCATTCGATTTCAAATAAAAAGACATTTAAAAACCTAAAATGTAATTTCTAAACATTGACACGCATTTACTTAAATCATCAAAAATCGAAATCAGAATCAATTGAAATTTCAAAAACTATTACCAAATCATCTAATAATATCAATTAAGTATTATGAAATCCTTGGATTCCTTTTCTAACGGTCTCGAGCTGGAGTAAACGGGAAGCGTTTGATGTGTCCAGACTCACCAGACTATAAGTTTCATAATGCAAAATAGAAAATATACACATTGTAATTAATTAATTTCAATTCTAAAATGTGAACGCCACAAACAAACATGAACAATTTGAAAAGGTCAACCTCATGGAGCTGTTCGGCTATGGTTTGGCATCAAATTGAGACGGGCTCATAGACCTATAAAAACAACAATTATTGCAATGATACAAATCTGACTGAGTGTCCCCTATCGTAATATTTAGGGTCAAAGAAAAAATAGTACTCACAATGATCCTGGAGACGAGATCGTAGAACCAGAAAGTTGGACATTTGATTGTGTCCATGGACGCCCATTCCCCCCCGCCGGCTGTCCCATCCCAGCCATCATCACATTTACATTATATGTTCCCGGATGACGAAGATGAAAATGTATATTATATTCGGGTCTCGGGGCCTGATACTGATGAAAGTAATATCTTGGATTACCACGGTCTGGGTTCATTTTCAGCAAACAGATCAAAATTTCGATGATTCTGATGACTGATGAGAAAGATCAAAAAGAAGTTGCTTGTGTTGTTGAGTTGATTTTCTTTTGGATTTGCGAGTATGCTTGTGTACTGACAATGTGAGAATAACGCTTTCATCCGATCCCTAGTGGCCAAGTGTGCCTGATAAAAAGTTATAAGAAAGATAAGAACCCGGCAAAACCTACAGAAACGAAATTCTTAGAAAAATCTGATATTGCTCGCCAGCTTAGAATAAATTTTGGTTGTTGGGCCTTTGAAACCGTTTTGATATATAAGTCCACGTTCCATCCGCGTTTCCTGATAACTGATAACCTACAAAGGTTGAGATTGAGAGATCTTCAATAATTCAAGCAGGATGTGCTGCTTGTGTACTGACAATGTGAGAATAACGCTTTCATCCGATCCCTAGTGGCCAAGTGTGCCTGATAAAAAGTCATTACCATCATAGAATCACCTCTTACATTCATTCTGTGAGTTCGTTATAAAAGTTATAAGAAAGATAAGAACCCGACAAAACCTACAGAAACGAAATTCTTAGGAAAATCTGATATTCCTCGCCAGCTTAGAATGAATTTTGGTTGTTGGGCCTTTGAAACCGTTTTGATATATAAGTCCACGTTCCATCCGCGTTTCCTGATAACTGATAACCTACAAAGGTTGAGATTGAGAGATCTTCAACATTTCAAGCAGGATGTGCACGATAAGCAAATAAGAATAGTATCTATTCCAATACTAAAAGTGAATGACTATGATACATGAAGCTGAATAAGGACTTGAGCAGCTTGACTTTGTATTCTTTATGCAAATAATTATCAAATAGTCATCAACCCAAGTTTTTTTATTTCCTTAATTCGAATTGTCTATTATAGTGTAGTGTGTACATATAATCGTCATTCTCATTTATTGCCACATAACTTTCCTATTCACTCTTCAACAAGGCATTTTTGTATAAACGTGTAGTAGTATATTCAAATCAAATCTGCATGTTTTGGAACGTTCTCGTCCTCAACATCTTCGTCCTTATATACTCAGCATGTTAATTACACTTGATTAGAATTTTCAAAAAAATGCATTACATACGAGTTATTCAGTTTGAGGAAATCCTCAACCACTTTTGAATTACAGAAACAAAGAAACGTGAACATAAAACATTAGCCTTTAAGCCATATTTGACACTAAAGTCACAAAATAAAACATTGACCTCCTGGACAATTTTCCAAACGTTTCATACCACAGACAAATAAAGAGATGTACAGAGACATGAAAAAACATTGGTAAATGTAAAATTTAGCCCACCCCAGGTACATTCATCACATTACAGTTCATAATTAAATAACCGTACTATCATTTCACTACTTTTGATTAATTTTGATTGGTACACTAATTTTGATTAATTATTGCAACGTTGCTTTAATGTGTTACATCTTGTCTATACAAGATTACCTTTCTAGAACTACTGTTTACAAAAAGCTACTATAAATTCCATTATGTGCACCAATTCCTACTAGTGCCTACACTATTTTATCGTCAGGATTGATAATTAAAGTTGATAACACACCAATCAAATGATTTTCGGACTCATGGTTAACTCATTCCTAATTACCAGTTTCATTTTTCATCAATATTAAATTTTGTTTTTGGTACAAAATGTCAAAATTGT
>JABASF010001322.1:0-23492 GCA_019776145.1 Harlomillsia oculata | reverse complement strand
AAAGTACTAATTCCTAATTCCTAATTCCTAATTCCTTTAAGGAATTTAATTCACGAATTAAATTCCCTCGGAATTTAATTCCAAGGAATTTGCCGGCTCTGCACTTTATGAACCATTCCTGTCACAAAATGTAATTTGAGGTGAACAAATTTGTCTTGAACTTGGCTGCACAAGATTCCATTTCTCTTTGTTCTATGTGTATACCTACTCTGGAATGTTGCTTTGATAATTACAAAATCTACTAAATTTATTCAAAGGCTTCTGGGCTCTCTCGTAGGAATTTTTGAATTACAAATTTAAATGTTCTTCTGTAAATTATAACTCGAAATTTAATATAGCACATTCTTTGACTTTATTACGGAATGCTTCGACAAAGTGGACTTTTGGCATAGGCAGTTAAGTGAATTGTATATAAAGTGGACTTTGAGATGCTTGAAGGTTTTTTGAAGTTGAAGCCCTTGTTATAATGGGCTATCTCCTATATGCAACACTGTAACATAAAGTTTCGTATGGGATGTACCCCATGTGTTATACACCGTTGTACAAGTATGAAATGTACGGATCATTCACCAAAGGAAGGAAGTAGGGGACTGATATTGGAAAGTTTTGGGGTAGAACCGTAGAACCTTTTGTCCCCAGAGGTCAAGAGAATTGTCGGACTCCGCAAGGAAAAGAGGAAGGAATGGTGCAAAGCTCCGGAAATTTGGTCGCTTCAGATGATTGTCCTTTCCTTTTTTCTTTTCAACATGGAAAAGGAGAAAAGAAAAAAGATAACAAACATAGTTACTGATCTTCTTTTTAGAACAGAGTCTCAAAGACACTAACAAGAACAAAGTTGGAAGGAAGTTTTGAGTGAAAGAACGACTTATTCCATGAGCAGCGTAGAAGAGACGCAGAGTCAAGGGCGTGATTACAAGAACGTTTCCTTTGGACGGAAGGAAGTGTGTTCTCCATGGAAAGTTGTCGGAATGGGATGTCGTTAGGAAGACCGGTTGACGACGAAAAATGCGTTCTGTGGGACTTGGACAGGCAAGTGGTAAACAGCTGCCTGAGAACAAATGTTCATATCAAATCAATTTGGTGAGGGGGAAGTAGAGAATTTTTCGCACTTTCTCCATTAATTACTCTCCGTCTGCCAAGGCAAGACATGGTCGCGTCCTTGCAGCTGCTCCCATCTCTTTCTCCATACTTTTCTCAGATGGAAACGAGGGAAGCATTCAAACATACCAAACTCTACAACTGCTGTTTGAAATATCCAAACCGCACCATACCAGCGAATTTCATATTGACGTTCAAATTCTTCCAGGAATGTTCCCAGAGCTACTTAAGTTTCACTGAGGAAAGTCAAAGCTGCTTTTATTAAATGGAGCTTAGAAAAAGTGAAAAAAACATGTCGGAAGTAATGCAAGCACGAAATAAGACTGAGGCTTTTAGTTTATGTAGTTTGGTTCAGTTTTTAGGTCCCACGGCATAGCGTTTTCCGTGTGGCCCTTCAAGAAATCAATGGAAGACTGAAAACTACTACGTTTCGGGCTGTAATGGACTCAGTCAGTGTAGTGTACATTGACATGTGGAATTGAAGGAGGAGCCCTTGTGAAAGAAAAGTGTTCAGAGACGGAACCCATTTCTGGCATTTTTGCAACTCATTTATCATGAGGCTGTAAAGCTATAGATCCTTTTCAAAATTTCCACGTCGAGAAACAGAAGACAAGACATGGAATTTGGATTTCATCTCGTGGAATGCTTTCGATTAGCTAGCAGCACGATTGAAAATCCGAACGTGGAAATTCCAGTGAGACTTCCAGGGTCTGCTCCATTTACAAAGATGGAACCGTGTTGTGTACCAAGCCAAGAGGCGAGAGACGCTCCTGCTTTCCTTTGGGAGACACCGTGCTTCTGCCCGAAGTCACTGTTGTCATCTATATGAGCACTCTGTGAATTCGTTACAACGGGGGTGAAATATTCGCACATAAAGTCTCACAGTTATTGTTCACAGGAGCGACAAAAGTACGCCATGAATCGCATTTTTCTAGTCAAAATCGCCCATGCTTCATGTGAGCCTCGATTGCTCCCTACTCCAAGTTTACGGGACACTAGACCAAATTGGACTGCAATGCATCAAGCAGTAGTACTATTTTTGTCGGATCTGGGTTATGAGTATCTCACTCTACAGCTCTTAACTCTGATTCCATACGAGATACTATAGTAGACACATTTAGCACTGACTGCGAGGATCCGCAAGAAGCAGCACAACTCGTTTCGTTTCTTGACCAAAATTCACTGTGAATTTTCCAACTTAATGTTAGACCGCTGTATATATGGGAGAAAATGAGCTGATCCCTTGTAATGCGAGAAGTCCAGAGAGACAAGGGAAAAGTTGAGAAGCACTAAATTGGACAACAAAGTAGGAAACACGAAACAACATATGGAGGACCAACGAGCAAGGTGGGGGAGAGAGATGTTAGGAAATGGAAGCACTGCACTGGTCAGACGGACATGAAGAAAGCTCGCATCGCATCACATTGCGTCTTCTCCTCTTCAACTTCTTCCATAGGAACGTGATCTTCATCTCAAGATGAGTCGGTTGTTTCTCTTCCCACAGATATACTTCTAGTCATCTTTCACTAGGTTTGAGCATTTTCCCTCTCCCTGTATATATACTTGTAGCCACTACAAGTTAAATCTACTTCACGCTCACACTCTCACGCTCTGCCCACAACGAAGAGCACTCATTGACAAGATGGTCAGCACGTTGGACCAATACACAGATCTGCACGGGATTTGTGTTCAAAGCCGAACACATCCTGTGCTTCCTGTGTGTCCATCCACCCCACATTTCCACAAGAGTTTCAAACATCAAAAGTAGTCAGAAGATTCCTTGATCCTCTCTACGTCTCACAGGACCAAAGCAACTCATTTTTGCGGGCAACAGCTATTGTCTCCATCTGCTTCCTTAGTCCATCCCGTTGGACTTTGAGCTTACTAAGTAAGTTTGTTTCAATCAATGTTTCTTCTCACCTACTACGACGACAATGAAAAGCACTATTGGACCACGACAAGGAAATATGTGGATTCTCAATTTCCTAAAAAAAGAAATTTGTCAGCTTCCGCAATTTACAAAAAGGTGAAACACTACGAAAACCGAGTCAGCATCCGTGTATAGTATTAAATACGATCTCATTCTTATTATTTGTCAGTAGTCGCAGTTTCTTCGTGGTATTGCGTACAGCATACAAATTTTTGAGAGGAAAACATTTGCTCGTAGAAAAGCAGTAAAGGAAAAGTTCAGATAGGGTGCAAATAAAACTGATAAGCATGTCGTATTTGGATCTCGGACGAACACCCAGCCTGAGAGCACATATATTGAACCTTGTAAATACGCCTTCTTCATGGAGAGCGAAGAAAATGGAAAAAAAAGAAATAAACAGGCTTATTTTGGTGGCTTCACCCGAAAATGTTGTTACCGCGCCCGGCGGAGACGCTAGTGCGTTTTATTTACTCGCGTACCACTCTTTCCAAGTTGGATTTGAATGCCAAGTGCAACGCAAAGAGAAGTGGATGGGAGTAAGAGACTCTTTGTTGAGTTACGATCTATTCACTGAGACAAAAGCCAAGGAACTCTTGGCACGAGATGATGTTCGTCTGGGAAAAGGAAAACGAGTGGAAATGCATTTGCAGCACGAGTCGAGTATATTTGAGACGAGATGAGAGAAATTCACTTGTGTCCTCAGGCCGCAACGTGCAACGAACGTCGTGTATCGCTTTCCTTGCTGATAAGTTCCATTAGCAACTAAAGAAATTCGTATTGATTTTAAGTCATCATGGCCCAGAAATGCCCACTCTTTCTAAAGGCCGAGAGGTGATCTGCTAATTGGCTCAAAGTCCAATCAGTTCGTGTGCCATTCAGTCTCTCGACTTCCATTTCTTTTGACATGACAAGTTTTCCTTTTCAAGAATGGAAGTAAAAGCATGAGTTTGGAAGGAAAGTGCAAGACTCACACGCTAGCTCTGAGTTGTAATGTGAAATGGCTAAAAATAACGACAATTGAATTGAAACACACCGCTGAATGTTGGCCGGGAGGTGCAGGACAAGAAGGGGAACGAAAACCAAAGTGAGAGTCGAAAAGGAAAGATATGAGACGACATTCTCCAAATCTTTTGAGTGATTTACACTTTCGGCTCATTTCTAAGTGTAGAGGAGCTTCTCCTTCCTTTCTTTCTTTTGATTTCCCCTCTCCTGTTCCCCACTTGCCGGCACGAAAAGAAAAAGAACAAGGAAAGTTTGGCGATAATTTTCATTTTTCATAGAAATCCTACCATTCGTCTTCACTGGCAACTATTGCGTCGGAACAAGAGAAGAAAGATGCGCGGAGAATTGCCCAGGTGCTTTAAGACGAGGATGCGATGAAAAAGAGCTAGAGTCAGTCGTGCTTTTTGTTCACGGTTGGACCAACAAAAGAAAATTGCCTCTCGTGACATAACCACTTTGGTCATCATGTCCAACGATTAGGGAATTCCACTCTACGGTTGTAACCAACTACTTTTTAATTACGACTCGAGTGTTCGGCAGCACCGGGCTCCAATCACCACTCACACTGTAGACTAATGGGTAAAGTTAAAGAGACTTGGAGGATGACGAATGAATCTTGTCGTCTGAGGGCAATGGAAGTTTTGACCATGGACAGGCAATGACCGCCGTGTGGAATCAATTGAAAACAACCGGGACACTCAAACCATTCGAATAGACCATCAGAACAAATGAGAGTGCTCCGGAAGCATTTTGCACCCGCTGCTCTCCATAAGCAAAATTATTAGATAAAAGTAGGCGTATAGAAAGCTGGAGCGCGGCGGAGGTGAGAAAAGCAGCAACACAAACCGTCCCATTTCCCGAACGAAGAGGCCTCTAAGGAAATTTTGGATAGGAGCTGCCATAACAGTTTCTTCGGATTACGAGAGTATCATCAAATTGTGCGGAAAGAACCGACGGCGTTCCAATTGCTTTCTTCGTCGTTTGTACGCGGCCGATACGCGCCCGTCTTCACCCATCATCAAATTGCCTCTCACCGACACACTCAGCAAATAAGTGATGGAAATGAGCCCATTCCCGCTCTCTGCAATCCCACCGCATTCTCCGACCTTCATTCTGTTTATACTGCACCAAAGATTGTCTACATTCACAATTGAGATTGTCTTTCGTCTTTTTGCTGCTCCCAAACTTGAAGTTCCATTGTAGTCACTTCACACTTGACCTAACGCTTCCTCTTCTCGTCCTCCACATGCCCTTATTTCATGACTTTTTGACTTAACAACCCATTTAAACCCCACAAAGACATATTTTAGAGCGCTGACTTTAGAACAAGTTTAAAAACAAGAAAAATAGTCACGAATAATGTCTTTCGTGAGGAGGATCGCAGCATGCAGTCTCAGTGCGGTGGACCAACGGATTTTGAAACTCAAGGAAACTCAGATCTGGTCGCTTTAAGTTTCTGTGAAAAGACTCTCTTAACGACTACTCCATCTTGATTTAATTGCCCGGAAAAATGTCCAGAAATGACGCTTTCGAAATCTGGACGATGAGGGAGTGTTGGAATTTCTCTGGAGCAGTTACATACACATGAAAATGTGGGTCGATGGGCTTTTTCTAAATCCTAAGGAACATGTCGGTTTTACGCCATACCAAGTTTTGTAGCATTGGATAACGTTCATGGCTCATTTCAACCTCTACCGGAAAAATTACCTGCAATAATAGCTGTAATCTTGGACCAAAGTGTGAGGTTCCTTTTGTTTAGAAGTCGTTGTAGGCCAGATGGTGGTTTGCGGTGCTGAGCCGTCTTTATGTCCCCGTATTATCAGCATTGCAATCATTTTTTGGCATTTTTATTGAAACCTAACAAATCTACGCATTTAAACTTCAATTGACTCCATACTGCACACAGCTCTTGTTTCTTCAAGTTAGTCTAATACTAACGTTACTAGCGTATAGTAGATGCCGTTGTCAAAGCTCTTCAGCTCTAGTTTCTAAGAATTCGAACGACAGCACTAAATACAAGATTCAGTAAGTCTAGTCCAAGGGGAAATGGAAATAGTACTTTGGCAGCGCCATTCTCGTCGTCGTCGTGGAAGTAGCACTTTTCAACATGAGTTTTCAATTAGGGCTCAGCCTCAACAAGAAACTCGTTTTGAGTTAGTTTAATCAGTAGAGAAATTGGAAAGTTTTGAGCAAAAGGATTTGTAAAGGGTTCTTCCCATTCCCACTTGCTCATTTTCTCTAAGGTCGAAACTGTCACTGTGGTCCCGAGATGACACTAGAAACAAAGCTGGATAACTATTAAGAGGACTTTGATTGAGCCTCCCTTTGCTCTGCTCCTTACTGGAAATTTGCCGACGGAATGGTTTTGTTCAAGGAAAATGGGGAAAGATGATGGGGAATGCGGACACCAGCAGTTAAGATTTGTAGTAAAGCAAGAAGGAACTTTGTGAAGTTGCGCATGCATGGACAAACCATCTCTCTCTTTCTTTTTTACCTTGAGGTTGGTTTTCGAAGATTTTCTTTATTTGCTCTTGGTTGCAAGAACCAGTGTCATTTCGTTTCGCTTCTCCCATCTCTCCATTCCATTCACACCATGTCCACTGTTCCTTTTCCCCCACATCAAATTGCATCACAACTCATCCCATCCCATTTCAAAATGGAATAATGGTGCGTTTGGGACTACATGGCCATTTTCTTCTCATGCCCAATACGCTGACACACCTTTAGCAAAGGCTTTAAGGGATCATCCCAGAATGCTTCCGCTCCAACAATATATATTCGATTGTTCAATAGCCCTTCTAAATGGTACGAGACGAGGATCATCTCTTTTCTTCCTACTAGAAGACCATTCCAACACGACGACGACGATGTCGAACTGACGCCACGGGACATGCAGTTCTCCAAACGCACTCACACTCAGCATAAATACGAAAATATATTTTACTATTTCCGTAAAACTACTTATAGTATAACACTGTCCAAAACCCCAGTCTTTTCTTAAAATGCATCACAGCGTGATCTTCACCGTTAGCAATACATTCCACAGAACAATATGGATACACTAGTAATAATGGAGTTTGTGTGTTTGTACCATAGTACCAGCTAACCAAAGAAAGTCCTCTAAGGGGTTGCTTCCGCTGAACTGACAATGAAATGTCAATTGATTGACAATTCACTTCCATGGCTTCTTTTTCTTTCCGTTCTGAATGTACTTATCCGTTTGGCCAAATTTAGCTCCAATGTTGCACACCCTCCGCACAGAAAGTTTCATTTTCATTTTTATTTTTTTATAAAAACGAAGATTGAACCGGTTTTTAACAATAAGCTCGTACGCAATGGATCCACATGGGCTATTCCAGTGGAAGAAAAAGCTACAAGGAAAAGTCAGCATGAAATGATGAATGGAAGTAAGTGTCATCCAAATAGCCTCCTTGAGGAGGAAATGAAAGCTACGAGAGTGCGTGTATGAGGCGGGTAATGTGAACTGATGTCGTGTCAACCGTCGATTTGTGAGACGACCACACGTAGACGACGACTCCGACTCTTTCCTTCATAGAATGTTCTTTGGGGAAATCCAAAGAAAAAGAAGTGATGATGGAGACGAGAAGAGGTGAAGGGCTGCCATCAGTTGGCAGATTGTCTGCTGAGCTCACCCGTGTCACAAAGACATGAAATATCGTTGGCGGCTTTCACTGTACACCTCGCGGTCGATTAGGATAGACGGGAAAAAGGGAGAAAAGAATCACCTCCTGAGGTCGCAGCCCCATTAACTTCTAGTCACCTGTCCTCATTCATTTCCATTTCCCATTTCCCTACCTGGCACAGGAAAAATCACAAATTCGCACGGAACGATGAATTCCTTTGGAACAGCTAATATCACTCGTCAGTCAGTCTCACTCACTCTCTCTATCTCGACCTTCTTTCATCCCGCTGACATAGATTTCATTTTCTTGCGACCACATTCTTGAATACTGTCGCTGTTATATTAACTGAGTCGATGACGAATGAACGAATACCAAAAAGGTGTAAAACTTTAATACTTACTACACAATACACGCTCATCCTGGAAGATTATATATATTATCAAGAATCGAATTTTATCCAATGATCTTTGATGTTCGTTCGTTTCAGAGTACCGCTTAGATAAAATATAGCATTTCTACTGTAGTTGTATACTCCCGGGAGTATTATTTATAATCTTTTCTCGGAATTTTATAGAAAATATTATATAGTCAAATTATATCATAAAGTGCAATAAAAAAGATTTGTGCAAGTCTTTGAAAAGGAGGTTTAGGAGTTTTTGGATTTGGATGAAACACGATGACACAGCACACAGCAACATCGCGCATCTCAGTGAGAATTAAAAGAGTGTGAAGAGAAAATTTGTGAAGGAAATGGAACATAAAATGTGAACTACGAGGCCAAATAAACGCAGATTCTAAAGTTGTTATTCGGGCTAAGAAGAAGAGTGAAGCGACAGCGGTTGGAGACAGTATTAAACCTTTAAATAATCCTTGGACTGACGCAAACGGTATTATACAGAGTACTAATGCAGTACAAAATGCTTTTATACGCATTTTTTAGAAAAGCAGCAGTACTGCAGTGGGAACTTTCTTTTGAGGAGAACCTTTATATAGTACTTCTGCCTCGTCGAAATACAACGTTTGCTCCTTTTCCCGCTTCTTCTGCTCTATTATCCTAGAAACACAAACTTCAATCCTCGTCTGACCCACTGAGTGAGAAAATGAGTTGATGAGATTTAGATAAGTAGAAACTACTCTCAGACCGAGACCATGCCATAGTCAACAATGGACTTGTTTTAAGAAGGAGGAGACGAAGTAGGATAACATCTTCACACATTTCCACTGTGATGAACTCGAATCAGGAGCAACCTGGTCGTCCCTATATACCTATTTCACAAAATCTCAAATATGGTCAACCAGTCACATCGGCTTCCGCACATGATTTATATGCGAGGCAAGTTCTAGTTCTTTGTGTACTCAGGCTTGCCCAGTGTCCAACGTGCATTTAAATGACTTGAACATATAAGAAATCCTTTGGTTTACTGCAGGTCAGGGATTTTCCGAACCGTGTAGCACGTACGGAACACAACTAAGGTTCATAATGTAATTTTTGATGGGCACTTTAAAACAAAGCAAACAAATTGAGTCAGGAAAGCAATCATGCAAAAACACAAATTGGTATCAGTAAGTCTATATGTATATGATGAAGAAAGGCGAGGAAGCAGCAGCTGTGTAATTCCCGTTCTGTTGTTTGGAGAACACAAGAAAAAGCAGGCCCATGTGATGAACAGGAAAGATCAGCTTTCTTTTCGGTAACCATTTTTTCTTGTCTCCTTTCCATGAGATGATAAAAGGTACTTAAATTCTTGTGTTAGGATTGGCTAGCCGATGTTTTTCTCTCCTCTGACTTTCAAACATGACTGAACAGTGAAAGTAATTGGACGAGAAGCTTGGAATCTTACTTTTATAACAACTGTGCCTCTTTCTCCCTTTTTCTCCGTGTTATTGTACCTTCAGACTCACTGGTCTTCTATATTTCTACATCCCCGTGTGTTTCTTTTCTTCCCATTTTGCACGTACGTTTGCGTTCAGTTCACATTCGGTGACTTCAACCAGCTTTCTCTTTGACAGTCACTCACCCATTGCATTTTCCTCTCCAGTGTCCGCCCTTCCTTTTTCCATCTAAACAATCACGAGAGAAGCATCATCTGCGCTTCTCACGGCCTATTTCTTTTCATTTCTCTTGAAAAAACCACGTTATTTTGTACTATAACTGCGTCATGTGTTTGATAACTTTGTTCTCCTATGTAAAATTGAGCAACTCATATCTCCCAAAATGTCTTCTTTCTGCCCTACATAACGATGTATTCCCTTTGTTGTACCAGCATACCTTCCTCAAAATAAATTGAGTTATGATTTCTAAACTATTCATTTTTGGAAAAGTACAAGATCTTTTCCATGTATTCTCTACAAGCTTTAGCATGACTGCTATTTTTAGCACACGCGTTTCTCTACTTTCATAGCAGAACCTCATGTCATGTATAATAGAACAGAAAGATGATTTTTCTACATTTCCTCTGCTTCTCCTTTGAAAGGTACATGAAGGAGACAATATAATATGCAGGAGGCAAGCAGAGCAGAAAGGGAAGTAAGGAAATCCTTTACTATTGTGGAAAAGACTGTTCGGTAGTTTTATGCCATTTTTAGATTTCACGAAACCTGCAGGTTGTTCCGGACACGAGTAACTTAATCCTTTCAGATGAGTATCAGTGCAGTTAGGTAAAATGGGCAATGGGAAGAGTTGTTGGAGATCGAGATGGAGTGAAAGTAATGGGCTCATGATACTCCTGCTTTTGTGGCTTACTCTCACTCTTCATGTAAATAATCCACAAAGAACATAAGGTAGAAAAAGAAGAACAGCAGATGAGAGACAGAAAAAAAAGAAAATTACTTTTTTTGGTGGTACTAACAAAAAATAACTGCTTCAATTCCCATCCAGGACTTTGAAAGTGTTTATCGATTCTGGTTTCTGAAAGGACAGGAGCAATTGAGGAGAATGGTAAAGGAGAACGCAGAGAATTCATTGGGAAATGGAATTATATTCTCACTTTTTCTCACATGATGGCAAACGAAGGAAGACTCGCCGGCAGGGAAAACGAATTGTGTGTGGTGCTAAGTATAATAATGATTCTCCTTGTGTTATCAAGATACCAAGTTACCAGTTATTTTCCTTGATGCATGTTAGCATATGTTACTTTTACTACATATCGTACCTATTAGTAATTGATCATCTCTGTCGTCTCATGTGTTAATAAAATTATGTTCCGTATGTACAGTACGTACCAAATTCTCATTTTCCAAATGACTAGTTCTCCTCGTGCGAAGTATCATGTCTTAAATCAACTCACAAGTTAAAAGAGGGTACAGATGAATTCCATTTTGTCGAATATCCAGAGTAATAATATAGCGATTTTTCAACGATATTGAAATTGCCTTCAGAGAAAAAAAAACTTAAATGGGTTTCTGTCTCTATAGGAAAAATTATACAAAGGGGTTGTAGTAGTTTGTACAATGCTGATGCTATAACGAAAAAGAGCGATTTTAAAACGAAACAGTCGAATCGATCTGAACGCTTTTTTGGGAAGACGTGCAATAAATCGGACGGCTACCCAAGTGACAGAGTTGACAATGTATTTTATGGGTTGTGCGCGACTTGAAGCTGCTCACAACGTATTTGTGAATGCAGATGCTGCACTGCCAATCCGTGTTCCGATTTCCCACTGCCCGATTCTTCCGATAGATCCTTGTCCTCTCGTTCTGTCACGCCTGCTTGACCAAACCAATAACTAACTTTAAAAAGGAGAGGAGAAGATAAAAGAGAATGTGCACAGATTCAAATGAGAAACTGTGATTTCATTTTAATTCATTAGCATAATTCGTTCTTATCATATACCATCATTTGTTTCTTGTCTCATAGGTCGTTTGAGTGCGTCCTGCTCCAGTTTCTTGGGAACAAATACAAGCCCAAGCAGTCTGTCAAATCATGACAGCGCGCGGTAAGTAATTGCTAATTTTATTTGCCTATGGATTCTGCAAACTAAGTAATTACATAAATAGATTCTGCATAACAGTATCAATTAACAAACAAACCCATGATAATGCTAGCTGCAAAAAATAAAGCTTTCTTTAGGGCTTAGTGGTTACACATGAATATGAATCATGAATGTTTGCATTTCATCATTTTTTGAGATAAAAAGCAAACACTTGGAAAGAAGACGAAATATAAACTTTATAATAAAATTGACAGAATAGAAAATGAAGTAGAAGGAAAACTGTGATGAAGGATGAACTCAGACTCAGTGTCGTCTCTAAATGAGGAACGATGACTTTCCAACGGCTACAAGGTTTTACCCCGCATCAAAGCATAATTTGTAAGCATTAGCATATGAGTTGCGACAGAAAAACTAGCACATGAATTTTTCATCTATACCAATTTTCGAAGTTACGATGCGACGGCATAATAAGTGTTGCCTCAGGATAATAAAGTCGACCACAAAAGTCTCATCTTCAAAACCATCGATCCGTTATGTTAGTAAAGATCACCCCACACACATTCTTTAACTTTTGGTAAAACAATCGTGTCCCTCATTTTCATCATCATCGTGTTATTATTATATAAGGATATAAATTTGGGTCGTAGTCGTAACATTGTTTTCTTTTCCTTCCTTCTTCGCATTATTGTATTAAAGCCGTGAACAATAAGCTATTAATGATCCTCTGGATGTCACATTATCCATGATAATGGCAAAGTTGATATACTTATTCGCTATATGTAAACTTTGATCATACAGTCTACACAGTTTTCTATTAATTTCACACAAGTTTACACAAGCATCCGAGGGTGCCATGTGAGCTTAATGAAAATGAGAATTTTTCAGCTTGAGCGAAATTGTGTCGTCTTGCTTTCAATATACTTTTAGAACCTTGCAAAAACAAACGCAAACACTTTTGGATAGGATATTTGATCCCAGAAAATTTAGAGTCAGGTGAAACCTAATTGATTGTATAGAATCTACTTTCTAGGAGGATTGGCTCAATTTTATGTACACACACAAAGCCTGGGCAAAGCCGCAAGAGTGGACAAATGGAAAAGTCATTAAATTGACTTAATTGGTGTTTTTCAGGGAGGAGGAATGTCGAAACGGTTGGTGCTCTTCTGACCATGTCTGTGTATGCAATCCTTGTTGGGGCGGGCCCACTTGTGACGACTATGGTGAGTTGAATTAAACACATTTACTTGCCTACTGTATATACTGTACTTCCGTTTCTCCGAGTATCGTCTCGTGAATAACTTTCTATCATTAACAATTCGTTCACAAATGTCTTACGAACGCATTTTCTTACGAACACCTCCTTCTTGTAACGTTGTAACTCTCAAGTCTCAGGCACACTTCGTTTCCTCTTCTTCCTTCTTCTCAATTTACTGTGTACCATGTTTCTATACAACTCTACTAACTACTTTAGTTCGTTTATCTAAAGTATACTATACAGGTTTTTTCAGATTAACTATATATCGTCCTACTTTTCGGAAAGTATAGTATAATAATAGGATACATGAAGAGCGAGAAGCAAAGTGTCTGTTCCTCTGACCAGCAGACAACAACAAATGGGTAACCTCATAGTATCCATTAGAGACTTTGTCCTTTCACTAGAAAAATTTACCGAGTTTGGAACGGCGTCCGATTTCATTTTTCAATTTCACAGCCAAGCGTCCCTTAGTCCCAATTCAATATGTTTCCTTTTCAATGGGACATGTTGGACGCTTTCCAGTGAATAAATAGTGTCTCAGTCAGTTCATATTACTACTCTGTCCTTTAAAGAGTAGTTGAGATGCTCTATATTAGAATAGTAATTTACTGCAAATTGAATTCTTAATCTATTGTTTCATTTGTTACCTTTTAAAGAAATGGCCAACTTTTTACAGTGTGCAGGTTGTTATTAAAGGTTTTGTTTTATGGATGGCGTTCCAAAGAAAGCAGCAAACTTTTATTTATTCATTATCGTTATGCCCTTTCATAGCAGATATACTAAGGCAGCGTGGTTTTTAAAGGTTCAGAATAGTCTTTACAGTGTTACACTATTTTTTTCAGTTTGTTTGCTACTCGTAAACGGAAAGAATTTTAAAGGAGCAGTATGCAAACCTAAATTTGTAAAAGAAATAAAAAAAGGCGTTTCTTCTTCAAATGATGTTAGAACTGCTTTGGTTCTGCTGGGCAACTCGTGTAAAGAAAGAGAGAGCTATAAAAAGGAGAATATTATCCTGACAGAGACAGAAAGGAAGAGAAAGTTGGGTAGTAGTTTCTTTTCCCTTTGGACGCTGTGCTTTCCCACTTCTTCCTCCCATGAGATTTCTAATGAGAGCATCATGAGTCCGCCACTAGCAAGTGGCAAGTCAATTAGCTTTGGTCGATGCTCGAGTTCCACTATCTCTCACTTCCCGCTGAGGAATCTTCTTCAACCCTTCCTGACACCGTAATGAGAGCTTTAGTTGTCTTAGCCGTACTGGTGCTTTTAGTAGGGCAGTATACTAAAAAAGATGGACATAACACGGAAACAGAACTAATCTGATAATACGCTTAACGTTACGCATTTAGTTCCAAAAATGAGCCGTGAATGCTTTTATTGCTATGCATTTTATCTCATTTAGGAAGAGGAAAAGAGCAGTCAAAGTAAAGCAAAGGGTAAACTTGATTATAGCAATTTTAATGTGGTTAAGTTGACGGAAGCTTGAGTTTGGTGATACAAAATGCAGAACGAATAGAGGGTTATTAGATAAGGAAGCGGTTGAGATGTGAATTGTTTGAGTCAGAGGAAGCTAATCACTTGAATTTTGTAACAGTCGACAGATTTCCACCACATTTTTTGGCAGAGGAGCCATTTGTCATTGTGAACGTTCCCAGAGAAAGTAACAGAAGTCAAGGGACGAACGCATGGTCAACAAGTATAACCATCGCGGAACCGAATCCCGTCCCAGCTGCTCCAGAACGTTACGACGGTGTCATTCCTCTCTTCCGAATAGAATCGACAGACGACGACTTGGGTCTCACGTGTCAACTGGGTCAGGTGGGACCTGCTGCCACGTGTCCTTGTGCTACTCCAAGGTACCAAGTGATTGCAGTGTCCAAGTCGTCTTTCCCAGTGGACAGTGACGGAAGGAAAAAGGAAGAATCCTCTGGTGACAAGAACGAGCCTGTGCTAATGTTTCGATCAGACGAGGAGACTGGAGATGTGTTTCTTCAAGATGGATTTCATCTTGAGCCCATGGTGCACTATTACATTATTCTTAGAGTCTCTGGTGAGAAAAACCTTTTTTTCATTTTCATATGTCCAAAGTTAAAGCTCAAGTGGAATTCACTGTAGGCAATGTCGCTCTCTCCTCAGCAAGACAGCACCTTTTTAAAGTCCTCCTCTTACTCTTTCTGTCCCTTTTCTTTCTAATTCTTTTGCCCATTCCTTCAGCCTCCCCATTACAATTTCAATACGATTTTATCGTAGCCACGCACGAGACCTTGCCGTGAATCATTTCTACAGGAAGTTACGCGTCATAAAAGTACCATCAACATCCTCTACCGCATGGACTGGATTAGCTGATGGCGTTCAAATTGGGAGACGCCTTGTCAGCGTAATCATCGTCATGAGAGCTCCTCTTTTTGATGGATCACAACTGGAATGGCTCTATAACACTTTGACTTTTTATGCTACCAGTTCCTAGTCGTATCCTTTACTCTCAAACATTTACTCTCTTTATCCCTCTTCTCATGAGCACTCACGATTCGTCAAGAAGGTTGAAATGCTCAAAATGCAACAAATGAATGAAGTAGTAACACACTATAATATCTCAACTCATGAAACGACGAAAAAATCCCATGCTTTCAGGCCGCCGTTATTGACGTTTAGTACAATAATTTTGGGTCTTTTTAGTACACATTCTTTACGACTTGGTGTTATTACTTATATCATTCAAGTTCAGAAAGTATGAGTACCTAAAGTAGTCAAAAGTTGGTTTTTCTGAGTTCTGAAAACCTGAAGGTTGAAATTGAAACAGTAAACTCGCACTTTTGTGAAAACTCATTCAAACTCAGGCGGAGTGTAGTCGGTCATTTCAGCTAGCTCACTTTTGAATATTTGTCTTTGAAGTGTGTAATGTGCATTTCAATGTATAATTCACAAATATATAATATCCTGCCATTTCATATTTGTTATATCATTTTTATACATGGTAGTGGTAGTGGGACGGACAAGGGAACTATACAACTTTTCGAGTTAAGAAAGATATATCACAAATCATGGCATATAGGAGGAAGCGGAGAAAGTGAAAGAGAAAACCCCAGGATGGGACAGAAGGTCAGAAAAGTCAGAAGATAAAAGATATGATTGTGGAAAGGAAAGCAACAAACAAAAAGTTAAAAAAAAGCATAATTTTCTGGGTCCATGGCTTTCCATGGTTCCATATTTTCATGGTATATTTTCATGGAGAGATGGAAAAAGACAGTGAAAATAGTACTATACTAGAACTTCATCATAAAAGTCGTGCATGACCCACTCTGAAGACTTATAGAGGTAGAAAACTCAGCTTACTTTTCCCATGTGACTGGAAAATCCCATCTTGTCCTAAATCAAACGTAAAAGTCAGTGCAAAAAATCACTGAACCTAATGAAATGGTTAAAGAAACTCGCAGTTTTATTATGACTCTGAATTTTGAAACTAGTCATATTCTTTTCGCAAAACTGAACATTTTCTCCAATTTAGTTTCACTTGAAT
The DNA here is from genome assembly GCA_019776145.1 of Harlomillsia oculata. Lineage (NCBI taxonomy): Eukaryota > Metazoa > Arthropoda > Collembola > Entomobryomorpha > Oncopoduridae > Harlomillsia > Harlomillsia oculata. The sequence goes on along the minus strand of JABASF010001322.1, from coordinate 7,117 downwards.
TGTCAGATAGAGGTACATCCTTCAGATCTTTCGCTATGTCCACACAAATTTTCAAATTTGCTGACTGACTATTATATATACAATGCGTTCTCAAAAATTATATAATGCTATGACATCGACTCAAAATCTAGTACCATCATTAGTACACTATACACCATGTAATATTACAACAGGAGAAATCATAACAATAAATAACGAGGATGATGACTTGATATTTTTTATTCAAACTTTTGGAATATGCATTTTAATTTCCTTGCGTAAGTTTACAGTTGCTTATAACAATTTCATACGGAACATCAAAGTTTTGGATTTCGTTTCAAGTTCCTTTAAATCAAGATTGTCAGTTCTACTGTGTACGTCACGTCATATAATGAAAATTGTTCTTTTGACGGCACACAGAAAAAAGGACCAAGTGTCTAATTCCATTCCGGAAAAATACAAAAGGACTCGTTTCTTCAAGCGTTTCGATAAACATGAAAGGATTTGTGAAAACTTCAGACAGTGAAAAAACGAATGCTGTCTGAGCTGCTCAGCAGGTGGAAATGCAGTAAAGCACGAATTCAATCAGCTTAGTTCTTCTTTGGCAAATCGTTTAGTCTCCTTCCTCTTTCGTTCCTTCTAAGCTAAAATAGCAAAAAAACATAAAGAGTTAGAAAAAATCTTTTTTTTCGTATACTGTAGTGTACTATCTATAGTGCTACGAGGCGTTCGACGATACACGACCTGATAGGTTTATGCTTTTGTGCTTCTTACAACTCCGCAACTTTTCAGTGAGAGTTTTCACAACGCATTCTGACATGTTAATGCTGAAGGTAAATCCTGATCATCTGCTTTTGACTACTAACGCATTCGCAATTTCCGCTGACAACCCACTCATTTCGCTGAGAATGGAAAGCGTGTTCAACTGATTGGCTTTTCTCTGCTTTGTCAGTTTGAATAATTCACTTTCTTCATTTTTCGTAATTACAACTAAACATTTTCCTAGAGTTTTTTGAGTTCCGTACGAGTTACAGCGTAGGAATGCAAAAAACTGAGTTCGCTTTGAAAGCGAAAAGCACGTTAAAGCACTCAAAATCTAATTCTTGATAAATCTCAAAAGCAAAGCGTAATGTATTAAATACTTCAAGACGGGCTGACTGAGTCGGAGTTGTTTGTGAGCAGGAAAACTAGCGTAGGTTGGATTTCTTCAGCGTTAGATCCCCGACTTTTGAAAAAGGAAAAGGTATGGCTAATTGAGACTCATTTCCCCATAAACTGTTAGTAGAGCATGAAATCAATTTCATTTTCCTCCAGTTTCCGTCGGGTGATTGGGTTCATTTCGTGAAGCTTATAAGTCAATGCCGTTGTTAAATACCTAGGTAGGACGAAAAAATTTGAGTAACCCAAACAAACAGCCTTTTTCGTCGTGTCCTAATGAGCATTTTTTGTTAGATTCATTAATTCGTTCCCGTCCCATTCTGGTTAATTCCAAACGACGAATTGCTGTTGACGTGTTGACTTGCGAGGGAAAGACGGGAAAAAATTTAATTCGATAATTTAATCGACCAGTAACTTATAAGTGAATTCATGCGCTCATTTCTGAAAGCGTGTCTGTTAATTTCAAAACTATTGTCAAACAAGTCAAACTTACAATTTTCAGCTCTTGAAGTGAACAATTCTGCGTTCAAACCATGGAGAGAAGACATTGTTGTGACCTTGTATGTGCGATCAGTCTCTCAAGATACCGTAGAAGCTGATGATATTGCCATGTCTGAAATTGAACATTCACGAGACGGAGTTGAACACCTTGACGGAGAAAGTAATCAAGAGAACACGCCTCTCACGACATCAGAAGAGAGCACGGATGAGAACAAATTGGACCCTTATGTCTTGCCTTATACTGGAAATTCAAATAAGACCACAAAAGTGGACGAATCGTCCAATGATGACTATTCGACTGACTCTCACGTGCAAGACAACCCAACTCATTTCACACTGTTCACGACAAAGGATTACAAAATTGGAGGACGATTCCGGAGACAAACAAAGATGGATAAGAAAACAAGTAGTGCTCATTCAGGTGTGAAACTCTTTCTATCTCGTGACGCACTACCAGCTCAGAAACATGGAATCAAAGGGAAAGTCCTTATGAAGCTGGTGATGCGGTTACCTCTAATTCCACCAGACACACCGATGGATTTTGATCTTGAGGTATTATTTCATGAAATAGTGCTATTGGGTACTTCAACGTTCAAATTAATGAATGAAGTATGCTTTATATTTCATATGCTACGAAATCGCAACCAAAATGATATGTTCACGGGATTAAACTTCATGTGCTAATTCATAAATTCGATTGAATTTTTGAAAGATTTCGAGTGCGGATAAAAATTCCCCTGTACAGTTTGAAATCACGGAAAGTGTCATAGCCTCCATCAGTCCAACGATCAAGTTTGACGAACAGCGGACCAAGTTGCATCCTCTAATGAAGAAGCAATTTACACATTCTGCTGGTGTAAGTATACAAAAGAAGAGCTTTCACAGTTTGATTATAGGAATTGATGCGGAAAAATTTTGAGTTTGAAGTCTTCTTTTACTAATGAGGATGGTTTTCATTCGCGTCTATGACAGTTCACTTCTGCAACCTGGAAATGGCGACGTGTGACAAATTCTGTTGAGGACAAAGAGATTCTGATCGACTTTGAGTTGGTTGCTCGACCTGGAAATGTGTCCCACGACTCATCAAGCTCATCGAGATTGCCATTGGGTCGACTGACAAAGGGTTTTAATAAATACCTGACTCCGATTCGAGCTCGTGTCACTTTCCTTGAAGTCGAACCTGACGAGTATGTCGATGAGGCTGCCTCGGCTCCAACCGCTCATCGACGCAGTGCGAGCCACAAAGTGAAAGCTATCCAAATCGAGGGCAGAAGAATCAGCCACCATGACCAAGTGGTTAGTCCTCGCTTTCTCTTAAACTCCACACTTTCCTTTTTCTGCTTTCATTGCACGTATGTCTTTCTTTTCCTTCTTTTATGTACAAGTCTCTCTGATTCTATACGTCTTTTGTCCGACGAGCAGTAGCCAAATCTAACCGTCATCCATTTTCTAATATTTAATTTCATTACAAAACTTAAATGCTCAGTCTTGAGAATTTATTTCCGTTAGTGTTCACTTTACTAAAATTAAAACCAAGAAATGTTTCAAGAAAGCATGACTTAAGTATCAAAATCAAAAACCTTGAAGCCTCGAGATGTTGGAAGTAACCTTGAGAATACAGAACTCAAGGACAAAAGTATACATTCTCAATGGAATTTTACATTCATTAAGAAAATACCCAGATGATGAGTAAATATTGTTGGAACAGACAACAGACTGGAATTGTTCATGAACTTTTCTTTTAGATATTGTACCTTTTTTACTATATAAAAATAATAAATTCATATGACGCTGAGGTTTGCTTTTCTGATCGATTGTATTTTTGCAAACAGTTTTATTTTGTATGGGAAGTTGAGAAAGCGGGATTGTATTGTATTGGAAAACAAACAAAGGAGTTGCTCTATGAAAAGCAAAGGAAAGCAGTGAGCGGGCACTCAAAAAGTCAAAAAGGCATGAGCACAAGCACAAAAGAGAATTGCGATTTTAACATCGTCTCCACATTTCTTTTGTTCCCAAAGCAAAGCTGAACGTGAGTGAAAGAGACGTCTGAAAAAATTTGAGCTTTAGCTGTAGTTATGACTAAGGACCTTGTACATTTGGCTGTGTGTAGTTTGTTGTGTGAAAGTTTTCTGTTTTTTGGCCAAAAAAAGGAGGATAAAAAGGCCATTTCCTGCTCTGTAGACGAATGTCAAAAGCAAACAAAACTCCTCAGAGACTTCTGACGGATGGCTGGTTTTGTAATGCTGTCACTACAGTTTTTGAGAGAGAGGCGAGAAGAGCTGAAGTGCTTCTTCATCGAGAAACTTGCATAATGAGACACATTCAACATCTCGCCACTAATGATTCCCACTGTAAGTTCTCAACATCAGCCTTTCACTCAAAATGTCGACAGTCGACCAAATGTGCAGAGATGATTTTGCGATTGAGCATAGGAGTAGAAAGACGAGAAACTGGAAGCAAGAGGAGCACGGAGAATCCTCAAAATGTAACAAACGCTCCTGTTTGTCATTATACATCAGAGAAGGTTGCCCGCCATTAATTAATGAGATGCAGGGAGCAGAACCTGCGGAATGAATTGTGGGCTCATGTAATTAGAGCCTTTTGTGATTGTGAGTTTGTGAGCCCGCAAACTGCCTCCAATCTCCATCTTCATTCAATTCAATCTCTTTTAGTCTTGACTCCCATCATTTCCTATAAGCTGTGTGAACCACGGATCTGCATCTAGTCAAACTTGTCACTACTGACATGCAGGCCTTGATGCCTCAAATTTGATGTGGTAATGGTAATGGTAACACGCTATGAGATACCCCGCGACGCGACGACGACGGTAAGTGAGACTCAATGCCCACTATAGTATTTATACTAACTTTGTACGTTGCATGCCAAATGTCAAAATGCTACTCAAACAGAAAACTAAGCTTTGTTTTGCAGAGGTGTGTTGTGTATGACTATGAATGGACGGGAGCTACGGAACACCAAAGATACTCAACCGCTCTGAAAGCTTTCCCTTGTTTCTCTTCACTCGTTTCTACTTTCCTCACTCAGCTTTCCAACATTCTCATTTCCGTGTGCAAAATGACTTTGGTCACTTAGCTTTAAAAACGACGATGTCGTAAGAACAAGTAACGCAAATGTGTGCTTCTATACACGAATTGAACAGCTCCTCAAGTTCCTATCGACCCTCTTATAAGAATTATAGGTTTGATGGGTAAATGGCAATTGACCTACTATAGCCAGTTTTAAGTAATAGCAACCAAACGAAACGATATTACATTAAGGTTAAAGAAGGGAGTAGAAGCTTGAGTATATTTACCTATTGATACGTAAATTTTAGTTTGAAGACCTTTCGCAATATCGAGTTTCAGCTTGGTGAGCAAATACACCGAAACGGTAAGAACGAGAGAGAGTGAGAGAGAGAGAAAGCAAGTTAAGAGGTGAGTGAAAATGGATTTGCAGACAGGACGTGAGTGTAAATGTTCTTCACAAAAAGATAGTGCATCAGTATAGTAAATCGATCAGTAGTCCATTTATGTTGCATTGAGTTACTCAAAAGAGACCGAAAGTCCTCAGCGTCGTTTACACTCAAAGTTTTTACGACCAAGGGACATATTTTGAGAGAAAACTTTTTTTGTTACAGGATGAAACGGCGTCCATACGTTTGGATGTTGTTGGTCCAGCGGAAATCCCAAAGGGAGGAAAAGCAAGTATTCGACTTATTGTGAAGGCCTCACATCCCATTACGGAATTCAAGGTGATTTTGGAGTCAAAGTCTAGGGAAACAAACGAGGTAAATTTACTGTGACATCCGCATTAAATGTATTGTGAATAAAAGTTCTTTTCTGCTGTATGCATGATACTTGCTTTAAGCTTTGAAGAAAGTAATGTAAAACTTGGTATGTATAGTATAAAAATATACATACTCAGAAAATAAGATTTTAAATTAATTATATAAAATAATTAATTTGGTTGACATTTCTGATTAATTGTACAGGGAAATATGGTAGAAGTGGAGGAACTGAGACTCATAGGCACAGGAAGCCATTCGCCTGCCTGCTCTCCACTGCGTACCCTTGAGTCCGCGTGTAGCGAATTTGGGTGCTCAGTGCAATCCTCTTTGGCGAAGGACTGCCATGTGCTTTCAGACAAAGGTGAGTATTTCATGGACGAAGCCAATTGTCACGGGAGTGAAATTAAATGAAGTTCTACTGGATTAAATTGGGATTAGTCCAAATGAAGTCGAGGTAGATGGTTCCCCAAGGAAAGAAAATTTTCGGAACCTACTGACCTGAATGTTGTGTCTTGCTGTTGCTGCTCACCTTGTCAGCCACAGAAAGGAAATGTTCTGTACTATTGTGCACAGTAGAAAATACGTCCATTTATTCATTCGAGAGTCGAGACTGGAAAAAATGGAGAACCAATTTACGGAGAGTGGACGCTTTGCACTCTTCCATTCCCCATGAACCGGGTCCGAAGGACAAAATGGAAGGAACAGCGAGTCATTCGGAGTGATGGGACGACTCCTTGATATTTGTACACGCTTCTTGAGTCTGAATGGGTGCTTAACACGACCCAGCAAGTCGAAATGACGAGAGTCCGGAGCCGCGACCTCTGTTCGACGACTCTGAGCCACTCTAATCTCATGCAAATGAACGGAAATGAAATCCAATGGCATGAGCCTCGTTGACTTGCACTTTGCTTTGGTCGGATGAACTTGTGTGTACTCACTGCTCACTGCTCGGGCGTGTGTCAGACAACACAGTCGTCCACCTTAAGACAGGCTGCGAGAAGTTGTTGGTTTGGCGTTCGATTTGATTACGGGGCGGGTTGTGGACCCGGCCCATTGTTATCTCTATGAACCAGGAGGACGAAAGGTCGTTCTCATTCAATTACATTATCTACTGCTCCTATACTTTATGCTGATTGCATTCTACAAAGCAAGCACACTCTCATTCCACCACTGCTCGCTATTCCTCTCCTCCGCTTCATTCCGTCTCACCCAAGTCTTAGGAGTCTCCCGCCCATCCTCACTTAATTCCCATTAAGTCCTTTGTGCTCCCGTCCTTTGACCCATGAGACTCCGCTGGTTGACTTGGCAAATAATTCAGCCAAGCCCTATTGCTCGCGTGTGCCAATTCCTTCGATCCTACTATGAGCAAACATCAGATTTCCACAATCTGTATCTATACTACAGCGTAGTAAAGCTCTCATTCATTCACTCACTCTCTCACTATTATATGCTAATACTTATAAGGGAGGATACCTTGCATTATATTAAACCATGTTCTAGTAGACATGCAGGCATCACATCGTCCCTTTTCGGCAATCACTATTATAGTACAACACAAATAACAAAATACTACTCACACACAACAGCTCTACTAATACAGGCCAAGTTCATATTAGTCAATTATTTCTTCTACATTATATGAACCTAGCATGTGACCTGGTTCCTTGATCTTATTTGGAATTTCCCCATTTA
>JABASF010001321.1:0-23508 GCA_019776145.1 Harlomillsia oculata | reverse complement strand
CGAAGTTATAGTGGATGACGTATTTTTCGGACGTCTGGACAGAAGTGAAACCTCAATTCAGGCGTGTCTGGATTGTCTCAACGCTTGGAAACTACGTTACGTCGACGCACAAAAATTACATAGTGTCTTTGCAAAATTAACTTGTTACGTGGACGTGGATGCTTTCATACACAGATTGAAAGATTTGAAAGAATTATGTGCGTGTCAACGTCTGTACGGAGCCCGAGCGGAAGGACGCACAAAACTGGCTGTTGCATCGTCATATCCAACGAAAAAAGGAAAGGATCTTGTCAAAGTGGTGTCTGACATTCAAAAAACATTTGAACGACAACTTCGAGTTCTGTTCCTTCAACGGCATCACATCGTCGACGTTCTCAGTACAACATGGCCAAAGCACATGCAAACATTTCGGTTGTATATGAAAGATGGAGAAAATCATATGCAAATGGGCCTTGCTTCTGCTTTTGCTACGGCGAACAGTTTAGTTGAAGGATTACATCTTTTGGAAAGCTTTCACTTGTTTCATAATCGGGACATGATTCGAAGAACCTACGACAAGTTGGTGACCAAGCTGTATGGCATACTTGAGGATCAAACGACAGAAATTCGGCAACTGTTCACTAAACATGTTCTACCACAACCTTTGCGACATCGACAACTTGCTGGACGAGCTGCCTGGGCACAGTATCTTCGTCGGAAAATTGAAATACAAATTCAACTGCTCAAAGACGCTTCATGGTTACCTGAATGTGGTTTCGGCGAAGATGTATGCAAATTAGCTGCTTTGTTTTGCAAGTCTCTCCAAGAGTTCAGTGCCCAGATGTATAGTGACTGGCTCAAAATTGTTGGAGTACGAGATCTGCGGGCGAAACTGGACACACCTCTCATGGTTCGCGGTACCAATACTGAGGGAATAGAAATCAATTTTGATCAAGGTCTTCATGAACTTATTTTGGATGCTGAGATTTGGTCTCGATTGAATTATAAAATTCCACAAGTTCTTCGTGTGGCATTCGACCAAAGAGAAAAATTTCAAACAATGAGAGACTCTGTGCGACTCATCGTCAAAGACTACAATCAAATTGTATCCAGTCTGTCAAGTGACGAATGGAAAATGTTCAGTCAACAAATAAAAATTGTTGAAAAGAAGATACAAGTTGGTATTAGCAAACTATCGTGGACTTCGACACTGTCCGACGTCTATGTTCACGAATGCAAGTTCACGGCGAAGCATGTTCAACAACAAATCGCAAAGTATAAGTCCATTTCCCTGAAGATTGCCAAGATGATAGTGAAGATGAGTAGTCATTTATTGGTTGCTGTCGATCCTCAAGAAGTCCTCGATGGAGTGGAATTTAACATTTGGCAAAAGAATCATAGAGAAAATGCAGTTTTAAAGATTCTAGCAAACTATAAAGAAATCGGGAAATTGTTGTCACCTCTCAACAAAATGTTCAATTACGATTCTGACGTGAAAAAACAATGGATCAAACAACTTAAAATCATCGACCAACTCATTAAAGAAGCGTTGTGTGTCAACGTAAGGAGATCCCTTGAGATATTTCGAAGGACCATTTACAGCGACTTGCCATTTGAGCCTTCACCACATCCTGTGCTTAGAATTGATATTGTTCTGGATGGAAAAAGACTGGATTTCCAGCCGTCCCTTACTCAAGTGAAAGACATGATTTTGGGCATTCACAAAAACATTAGCGCAAGTATTAAACCAATCCCTAGAATCATTCAGTTCATTAATGAAGACCGCCGAATGAATTCCTACAGCTACTTTGCATCCACGGATGAAACGGGTCAGAAAACAAAAGAATACATTAATGAAGGTTTCATCAACTGTGTGTTAGAATTGGGCAAGTATTTAAAAATGTGGGATTCCATGCGTCACATTTGGGAGCTGGACAAAGAAAATTACATGAAAAAATACGAACAGGAAAATCCATCACCGCAGACTTACGAAAGGGACATCACTCATTACCGGAGTTTGATCAAAACTGTCAATGAACAAGATTCCGCCATTCATGTCAGTTTCTGTGTGCTTCATTGTGACAAGCTGAAGACAACTATTGTCAATCATTGCAAAGATTGGGAACAACTTCACTTCAAGTCTTTGGTGTTCAGGGCCAATGTAGCACTTTTAGGAGCTTATGATGTTATGCGTACGGATTTGTCTTCTTTCCGAGAACCAATAGTTTTTAAAGACTTATTATCATTGACTAAACGATTTCAAGAGTATGTAAAAGATGTGAACGTCAAGGAAAATACAATTCCAACGATGAACGAGCAATTTGACCTGTTGAAAAAACTGGGTTTTACGCTCAACGAAGACATGAAACGTCAATATTCTCATTTTGCAAGTTCTTGGTCCGAGTTCGTGCGGAAAGTAAAAGAAGTTGCTGCATTGCTAAAGAAAACAGGAGAAAAGTTTCGGGAGGCTTCACAAGAAAACAACTGAACTGTCCATTGTACTGTAAAATGTGACCTAAGTTTATTATTATGCTTTCTTTTTGACTCTGTATATGAATTCGAGTGGTATTTTGTACACGACAAATTGTTTGTGTGTCTAGTAAAATAAATTCCCTTTATTTCATATGATACTTTGATTGAAGAAAAAATGAACAAAAATATTACGAATTTGCATTATTACAGTATAGTAATCTTTGATCACCGAAAAACTCTAACATTTTTTGTACTTTCTATTACAAGATTCAAAGTGACAAAAAAATGAACAAGATAGCATTACTTTTTTAAACTCATGTAAGTATGTTACTTTCTGACTTTGTTCTATTGCATCTTTTTGAATATTATATTTCCGATTTTTTTGCTAAATATTGTTTATGTAGTTTGGAAGTTGGAACCAATCATTTGATTTGTCGTTTATCGCATAACAGGCATTGCCACATGAGCGTTTTTATCAGTCGCGTCTTCCTCTCGCCACATCTGTGTCACAGTCTTGAGTTGTGTGAAGAAATTCACTCCCTAGAAAAGCATGAAAAACATTCATCAAATTATCAGTTTAAAAGCAAACTAATACAGACTGAGACATTGAGTTAAATGACAACTAACCGCTTTGCCGTAAAAGTTGGAGTCCCCCAAAAAGCTGCCGCGAGACCCAGTGAAAGAAAACATAGGCAAGGGAACTGGAATGGGAACGTTCACTCCGACTTGACCAACATCGATTTCCTGTGTGAATTTGCGAGCAGTAGCACCATTAGTTGTGAAAATTGCAGTTCCATTTCCGTAAGGATTGCTGTTAATAAGGTTGATGGCATCGTCCAAAGTATCGACAGAAAGAGTAACCAGAACAGGACCAAAAATTTCCTCGGTGTAGCATTTCATATTGGGCTGCAATTACACATCCATGATACACAACATACAGATATGCAAGAACTTCTCAACTAGTAAATGCAATGCAATTCTGTAAATATAACAAAACCGATAAATGACTCATTACCTTCACTTCCGTCAAGATAGTTGGACCGACAAAGTTACCCTTTTCATAGCCTGAAACAGATATTCCTCTTCCATCCAGAAGACACTTGGCCCCGTCCTTAATTCCAGAATCGACCAATTCATGAATACGCTTCTTCGACTGGGGTGAAATGACAGGTCCCAAATCCGTTCCAGGTTCATGACCTAACGTTTCGGTAATAAATGTTTAACACTTACGTAACAAAAAGAGCGATGAAATGACTTTTGGAAGCATCCGCACCATGCTTCCTTTCAACTTACCAGCGTTAACCTTCAATTTACTGGCTCGATCGACAAGTTCTGGCAACCAATTCTTGGCTTCTCCTACAAATACTGCAGTAGACAAGGCCATGCACCGTTGACCAGCAGCCCCGAAAGCAGCACCAACTAGTTGATTCAAAGTTTGCTCCTTGTTGGCATCAGGCATAATGACTCCATGGTTCTTGGCTCCCATGTTACTCTGAACTCTTTTCCCATTCTTGGAACCACGTTCATAAATGTACTTGCCCTGTGATATTTCATAGTCATCATTATCATTATAAGCAAATGAATTCCCTGACCTTTGACATCATCCACGCACAAAAATACGCAATAATTACATAACGACCCAGACGAGAAGGCTACATGCTTGAGAATATTGAATGCTTACAGCTTGATCAGATCCGACAAAGGAAATGGCCCTGATGTCCTTATTGTCGCAAATAAAGTTGACAGCTTCATGTGCACCGTGAATTACGTTCACAACACCTTTGGGTGCTCCAGCCGCATTGAACATTTCCATGAGCGTCATGCATGCTCCGGGATCTCGTTCGGACGGCTTGATGATGTAAGTGTTACCACAAACAAGAGAAAGTGGAAACATCTGACAGAAATTAATATAATTTACAAATTACAAACATAAAAATCAGCATAATAAACACCAACCATTATTAAAATGTGATCTGATTAAATCACGGTTTAAGGTTACCCAAAGTGGAATCATAGCTGGGAAATTGAATGGCGTAATCCCAGCACACACACCCAAAGGAATGCGGAATGACATGGCATCCATATCTTTTGCAATGCCTGACAGTGTCTCACCCAACTGAAGACTTGTGACGCTGCACGCATGTTCCACAACCTCTGTAAACATTAATGAGAGATTACAAGTTAATTATCCTGATTTGGTTTACTGAGTTAGTCTATGAATGAAGGCTTTTAGAGATCTCATACGCAATCCACGCAAGACGTCTCCTTCAGCATCAGCCAATGTCTTTCCTTGTTCCTTGGTGATGTTCTCCGCCAATGCTTTCTATTATGTTAATAATGTCATATTATTAAAATATTACACTAATTATTACAGATGATAGGTGTGACAGGTCTCAAAAAAACTGCATTTGTAGCTTATTTTGTAAAAGTGTAAATCTAACCATGTTGTCCTTGATGATAGCTTGGTATCTGAACATGATTTGTTGACGAGACAAAATGGATGTTTTGGACCAAGACCGAAAGGCTTCCTTGGCTGATTCGACAGCTTCGTTCATTTCCGATTGAGTGGACTTCGGGACTCGGGTGATGACTTCATTTGTCGCCGGGTTGTGAAGATCAATCCATTCTTTGGTTTGAGATTCCACGAATTTACCATTGATGAACATCTTCGTTGTTGGAACAGCCGCTGGGCTGTACATTCTTGCAGAAATCCCATTGCTTTGAACCTGTTTAAAAGAATTCATGTATTTCACATTTAATATTCTCTTCTTTTCCACCTTCAGGTTCAGATAATCCGCTCTTCTCTTCCGGAAGTTTCGCAATGAACTTGAACTTGAATTTCAGGATGTGATAATGATTACATGATAAATGATTTATTGACACTTACAATGGGAAGTTTACGAAGGATTCGATGCATATTGATCGGAACTGGATGAAACTGATTGGTAAAGACGGAAACAAAAGAAAATGTCTCTTGCCGATTTACGTAACTGTCTTCCGCGTGTCAGGACAAGACGAGAGGTTGAACGAGACTCTGTGCCAACTAGTCTCTGAAGGACACCCAGGCTAAACGAATTAAGCGTAGTCGTGTTCGTCGCAAAAAAGACAGTATACCATAAAGCTGAATGCATGGAAAAGTTCTCTAGTACTTGCTCAGATCGCACATTTCTTGGCTCATGGCTCTATACTTTCATTATATTTTGCCATACATACAGCTGGAGGAGTTCGCTTTCCATGCATTTACGGGTATGAACGAGAGGAGACGACGATGAATCGAATCCTACACTTTTGTATGCCAAGTGTGCCTAAGCCGTAAAGCTTCAGTTCCAGTTCCAGACTTCCAAACATGAGTCTCCACTTGCAGCCAGAATTCCAGATCCTGTACATGAAAACGCCTAAACGCCATAGATAAACTAAACTGTTGTGCATACTAAATGGAATGACATGATCTAAAAAAAGCTTTCTTTGATCATGTAGAATGATGTATAGAAGATAATGTTGATAGTCGTTGATCAGATCAGTCAAATAGACGTTTTGTTTTGACGTTCCTTTGTAAACGTAATCGTAATACATCTCAAGAAACTATGATTATTCCAGTTTTAATTTCCTTACTATTTTCTGTATGAAATGCATCCTTCGAACAGCTATATACGAAATGCAATAAAAATACCAGTCTGACGGTTTGCTACTTTCCCCGACTTTCACTCTCGAAGCATAACGAAACAAACTGGAACCTTACAATCCCGAACAAATATGAATTCCCGGATGATATGAATGAATTAGAATACAAACTACGATATTTTAAAAGGTTTTGACGACATTTAATTCGAAAATGCCTTGTAAACGTAATCGTAATACATCTCAAGAAACTATGATTATTCCAGTTTTAATTTCCTTACTATTTTCTGTATGAAATGCATCCTTCGAACAACTAATACGAAATGCAATAAAATGGCAGTCTGACGATTTGCTACTTTCCCCGACTTTCACTTCCGAAGCATAACGAAACAAACTGGAACCTTACAATCCCGAACAAATATGAATTCCCGGATGATATGAATGAATTAGAATACAAACAACGAAATTTTAAAAGGTTTTGACGACATTTAATTCGAAAATGCCTTTTATTACATCAACAGATTAGGAAATTAACCACACACATTCGTAAAAGTAATTTACTTTTGTTGAGCGGCTGCTTTTCTCATCTGGGCCAAAGTGTTGGTCAACTCTTCACGCTTCCTCTTAGCACGAATGTGAGTTCCCAACTGAAATACAAGAAAGGAAATTAATGATTAATTAAATTGTTTAGAACATTTTATCCATCTTATATACGTCTCGTAAATGATAGGAATACACGATGAACTGCTTTAAAGAATGTTCGACTTACCCTTTTCTTAAGGAATTTAAGGGCTCTCTTATCCTTGCTCACTTTAAGCAATTCCATAGCCCGCTTTTCATAAGGAGCGTGACCGGTCACCTCACGTACGATGTCACGGACGAACTTGGTATGCTTAGTAAGAGTCTGAAACAAATCACAAAATACAATTTAAATTACATTAAAACTTAAAAGGCTTAAACTATATGTTTGACTCGGAATATAAACTGTAGTAGAAAAGTCATATAATAATTTTAAGTTTGCTGTTTAAAAGTTGAAAAACCTCAACATGGTGTAAGCTTGCATTTTCAACGCCGCATTCACAATTTATTATGGTACACAAAGTGCAATATTATTTATTCGTAAAAAGTTAGCCTCTTTTCTCAATTTACGCATTTTCTACCCGCATTTACATTATAAAAACGGAAAATGACCTCCAGAACAGCTACGTTTAATGTAATGTGGTCTAACAATAATACCGAAGAAATACTATTTTTGAAAAAAAATGACTTACCCCCTTCCTCCGGCCGGGTTTTTTAGGAGCGTTGTTCTTAACAGTCAAATGACCTTTATTAAGGCCGACTGCTATGCTGAGTCGAGGTGCCATGACCCGTTTCTATTCAAAAAATCCTGTTTAAAATTAACTGAACCACCCAATCCCGGTGCAATACAACAGGACACAAAAGACAAAACTGCTGGATAGACCGACACGCTGAACTATTCAGTCCCATGCGCCTGTGCACGTTAGCTATTCGCGTCTTGGGTTTGGTAGAGGCCGCTTATACGCTTTTAGCCAAAAAAATGCTTCTGTGAAGGTTTTCCTATAACATTTATTTCGTCTTTCGTGTTATATAAGAACTAAGAACATTTTACAAGCCCTTCGGTTTATATTCCATTCGTCGCCTAAACATAACACAGTGGCCAGTGCAAGTGGCGGGGTACACACACATTTTGTAATTTTGGACCAGTCCTCGCGGCAAAAAAACCCGTCATAATATTATTGTGCGGGTAACTTCCTGTTTTCCGGTACTTGGAAATTATGACGACGACAGGGGACGTCATGATGGAGACGGAGTTGATCTTTGACAATGACCTGTTCAATCAGGAAGTTGTGACAGGTCCAGGAGATGTTGAAGGTAATGTGATTTAGTGATTTTAAATAAAACGGAAAGATAATATTATTGAGCGACGTTAATAATTTTTCTGAAAACGTCTATATTTAGGTTTTGTTTCAATATTAATATTAGGTGTTTCCAATTTGAATTATATATGCGAAATTGTAACAAAGTAACAATAGATTTCATTGTTTTAATTATTTTAGTGACCACGGAAGACGCTGGAACGGTAGTGTCGGAAATTCCGATTGAATTGTCAATTCCCGTGACAGAAGAAACTGTCCAAGAGATTTTGACAGATGAAGCTCTGATGGCAGTTGATCAAATGACAGGTATGACACCGGCTCCAGTGGGTAAATCAACCGGATATTGAAATCTCGGCAGAAGACGAGTTAAAAAGTACTGAAAGACTGGATCGGTCATCCCCAGATCTTTGGCCATTAAATTGTAAGTTGTACTTAATTGATTTCAATTTCTTTTAAGTGTCACGTTATTGTGCTTTGATGTTTTAATGTTCCAAAATATGTATATGACAGTATCATCTGCTGCCCACCATGTAATCGCCAAATCTAAATCAAAGTCTGGTTCAGATCAAGACTCCTCAGGGGTCTGGGCACAAGGATTAGATCCTGAAGATATTAACCTTTTACATCGTAAGTTAAAGCTGATTTTAGATGATTTTAGTTTAGATTATTTCGATAGAAAGTGTCATTAATTTTCTTCCTTTCATTTCAGAATTCGGTAGTCTAACATCAGCAAGTTTAGTGGAAGAGGTAAAGAAACTTCAGAATATAGCATACCAACTTGGTTTGGAAGAAGCTAAAGAAATGACTCGAGGAAAGTTACTTCATGTTCTAGACGACCAACAACCTATAGTTGTTCAAGTCCCAAAGGCAAGTCATATTCAAAGGTTATGGAAATGACTTTGCGTTACAATTGTTTTGTAACTTTCGTCAGTCTATAGTTTATTGTGTTTCAGTGTTTCCTCATGTACAATGTTAGCTATCATGTAAAATGAATTCTAATACGCATGGCTTCACTTGTAGATTTTTGAATCATGATGAATACAGAAGTCTTTGTAAAACCGTTATGTTAATTAAGCATTAAGTGTAAAGTGTAATACCACTTCTGTATTTGTAATTGCGATCTCATTCACTCTTCTGTGAAGTGGATTGTGGATTTGCCTTTATCTATAGTATACGCTGAAAAAGTGAATTTTTGTACTGGGAGACTGGGAGTACATTATTATGATAAATAATAAATGATTTACGTAGAAATAACAAACGTAACTTTTTTCTATTTTTATTGTAGTTAATTACGCAGCAAAGACGATTCGAATAACTTGTAACATTCATGATCTTATAATTAAGTTTAGACATTTAATTGTGATTTAATTTATTTAGTTCATTTAAAATTATGCGATTAATTTACCAGAATTTCTAGCATCTACACCGATCGACTATAACCATTAAGGCAAACGTCATCACCATCACTAGTTTATTAACTTGCGAACATTACTGGGTATGATTTCATCATAAAGTTCACATTGATTCTTAAACGTTTGAGTGCGTTTTATGTTAGCTAACAAGTAACAACTAGTATATTTCTAACAAACAAGAATTGTTTCAGTCATTCTTTCGTGAAGGCATTCCAATTTCCAATCTCACAGTTGCATTTTCATAACATAATTTCATCAAGAGATAACATAAAAGACATGTTCATCCAACACTAACATTTAATTGGATTACATGATTACATAATACAATTACAAATTAAATCGTGAATTATAAACTATAATACAAGTTACTTACAAATTCGATTTTCATAATACATTTGAATGCGGGGTGATCAACGTTTTCTATGTTTTGGTGGGTTTTTTTAGCCTAAGTCATCGCTCACTACAACTAAACAACTATAACTCATGAATTAATTCATTACACTTAATATTGCGAATTCATACATTCCTCAATTTCTTCATTAATAAAAACACAAGAAAAATAATATTAACATATTAGTAAAAGTAAGGTAACGAAATTATATTAGTACAAACAGTCCAACATCAAAAAGTTAATTTCATATCAACTATAAAGACAAATGATAAATGACACTGTGCTCATTTTATTAATCCGATCAATGAAAGTGTTCCATGATTTTATTCCTTCCGTAGATAGCTTTTAGCAAATGACCCATTGCATGACGCTGGAATCTCTTCCTCCAGTGGTGACAAGACGTGTATCATCTTGAAGAAATTCGACGCTGGTAACATGGCTGCTGTGACCACCGAATGAATGGCAAAGTGACTGAAAATTCCGTGCAAAATATAATCAACTCACCAATTAATTCATGCAATTATAAATACATGCACTGTTGTTCTTTACGATAAAAAGATAAAATGAAAACGATTGATGATCACAGGTGTGATTACTATACCTTCGGTTGTGTAACAGGGTAGGAATATAACTTGACTTTCCCGAAATCATCACCAGTGGCGACAAGCTTCTTGTCATGCGTTCGAGCACATGTGTTGACGTCCGTGCCGTCGGCATTCTCTGGCCAAATTCCGATAGTCACCGAGGTCAAAGTGCTTGTAGTCGAGGCCCATTCTGTATCCCTGAGTTGGGAACTCTGTGGAATTTGTCGACATACTTGTGCATTCCCTAATTAAAAGAACAAGAAAAAAGACAAGCATTATTTACCATGTATATTCATTAACTTTAATTACGAATGACATGTTGACACAATGACAGGCGACACTTACAGAATAGCAATTCATAGTCGCCAGAGTTGCTCTGTAGGAATGTACTGTCGGCTGACCAGTCCAGATGCGAAATGAAACTAGAATGACCCTATAAACATGTTCAAAATTACGATTAAAAAGCTCAGAATAATGCTAATAATACGTCTCTACCATCTAATAATGTCTATGTCAAAATTATGCAGGAATCAACTCACAGTGCAACGACCGATGCGATTGTACTTGTGGTACCCGTCACTAACTTGGTAAATGTAAATAATATTATCACGAGAGCCCACAGCGAGCATCTTCCCATCAGGTGAGAAACGTACAACCTGCAAAACAACGAAACAAGGCATCAAAAACAAAATTTACCATTTATGCAATGAAAGAAAGGAGGCATGTAATTGAAAACAAGAAAAGGGATGATGATTAGATGATAGCACAAAGACGGGGGAAAAGAAGAACATTCTTACTTGAATCGGCTCCGAGCCATCGTTGTGATGCGACAAAATCTCCCTAGTTTCTGCCGACACTACAAACCAATGACCAAGGATAGTTCCCACCGCAATGACAGAACCATCCGGAGAAAAACATGCTGATTGAATCGCTTCCTGTAAACCACATACAATCACAATCACTTTTTAAATAGAAAAACCAGAAGAATTCATATACTATGCCGCAGCTCAGCATCAGAAAAGCCAATTTGTCTGTCACACTCCGTTAATTTGCAATTTACTGTTTTTTTTGCAAAAATGCTCCTTCCATTACAGAGCCAAATCAACCGTGGTAAACTACGGAGTTTTGCGCTTACACACAAAAAAACAAAAGAATGTGAACGTTTTTAAAGTTTTTAGCTGGTAGCAGAAGTAAATTGCAACTTGCTCTTTTCAATGAAATACATAAGCAAGGATTCATAAATCTTCTTTTCTTGACGGCTGCATGTACTGGGTTGACTGGGTATGGAAAAATCCAAAAAAAGTCATAAGAATCAACGTACTTCGAAATCGATGGACCAAACTGCCGTATGTGACAGTGTATCCCACAAAACGAGCATTTTGTCATGTCCCCCAGTGATGAATTGTTGCTGTTCAGGATGACAAGCGAGTCCCCAGAGTTCATCCGTATGTCCTTGCACAATTTGTTGGAACGGCAGTTGGAAACTACCAGCCAGAATGCAATTTTTAGTCGTGCCAACGATCAGTTGACTCCCTCGACCTTCCGTAATGGTTCGTACAGGCCCGTACTGTTCTGGAATCTGCATGGGACAACACGAAATCCCCATTAATTTTCCATTTTAGACAAAGAAAAACCACGTCACCCTATCCATTTCGTATGCATGTTCCTTTTCTGTTTTCTATCTTTACCAAGTGCTAAAAACAATACGGGACTTGAATACAATCATTCGCACATTTACATGGGAAGAAGGCATTGCAAAAGGAACAACCGTTTTGTCGCTATATGTGTACACAACTCCTAAATCGTCACAAACAAGGGTCATTATGACACAAAAGGATGACGGCGAAAGTTACCCTTGTCAAAATGACAATGTTAACGAGTGATGCATGTGCAACCAAGCTCCTTTATAGTGTAGCATATAACAGTCCTCTGGACAAAACTGAGACAAGATTTATGTCTCTTATTTTTTTCCTTTTTTCAAGATACAAAAAGCAGAGCTTTGGCTTTGGCTTTGCCCAGCTTTGGCATTGTGTAAAGCCTATTGTGGGCGCCGCAAACAACGCAACGAAATCCAGAGAGCTGAGCAAAAACACTTGAGTTACATCATAATAATGAATAATTCTTATCGTGAACTTGCGTCTAATCCAAAAAGGAAGTAGATCCATGCAGCAACGTCATATTTGGTGATCAAATTAAACTCTCATGGGCACGACAACAACAACGTCTAGTCTCAGAATTGTATTGTATGCACGTTGAGTTGAGCTTTTTCCTTCCTCTGATTGCATACATGCAAATTCATGCATTCTTATGCATTCGAAATGTAATTTTGCAGCAGCGTAGCGTATGCGTACGCTTACACGCGTCTCAAATTCAAGAGGTAAATGCACTTTTCTCACTTTTTTTGCCGTGAATGAAAATCAATTCAATTCGTTGTTTAATGAAAACGTACAGAAACGTCTAACGTAGTTAGTATAAAATGAGAAGTGCCCTGACGCACGAGTTGAAAAATCTGCGAAAATTATTAAACGTCAAATATGAAGACTTACCAGAGTCTCCAACTCGATTTTGGTGAGATCCGTATCCCACTGTACGACACGACCATCTTTTCCTCCACCGGAGAGTATTTCTCCATTTTTGAGAGCATAGATGCAGAAAACTGGTCCTTCATGTGCTCCTCGAATAGGTTTGGCCACAACATTCGTGCCTCGAGCCCAAACCAGAATATTCCCTGAAGAATCACCGGAAACCACATCACCAGTCGCCGTGAAGGCTAGACAAGTGACATATTTGGGCTTGTCACGGTGGTCGAAAATCCCTAGTTTCTTGTACAACACCGAATTATTCTCAAAAGACCAAAACGAGATGTGTCCTTTGCCGCAGGAAATGATGGAATTCCGGTCCAACGGGTGAAACTCCATTGAAACTACTGTGTCACCAGAGCACTGTAAAGAGAAAAGAATTTTCAAATCGTCATTCGTAATCAATCAGAATGTACCTTCAAATCGTTCACTTTTATAAGTGGCAATATAAGATACCAAAAATGGAAGAATATAATAACAATAATTGTATGCCAATATGTCATAAAAGGTCATCAGGACTTTTTATTGCCGTTTTGTCAATAACGCGACACACCTTGTTCAAACAAAGCCGACAAAAATGTATACCAGAATCATTCAATGAATAAGAATTAAGAGAGAAGCAGGATGATAAAGAACCCTTGAGAAAGCATCCAGTAGGCTTAATAGCTTAATGTCCCACCGTAAATTTTGCAGAAAATGGACCGTAATCCAAACAAGATGACAGGTACTTATCACGTCAAATAGGCAAAGTGCTCCACATGTTTGAAGGTGATAAAATGACATAGTCATCTTTATTCGCCTTTTAAAAATATAACTGACCTTATTTTCCGCCATCTTCTGACCCTTCTCTCCCTTTTGCCAGTCCCAAATGGAAATGTTATGTTCGCTTGACTCGTCAATAATGCAGAGAAGAGACCCGCCATCCTGAAAAAAAGTAAGAAGAATGACATGTAGTTGTAGAGGGACAAATGACAATTCGACATGATATATATGACGTCTTTTGTAATTGACAGATGATTCAAAATTAATGGTATCAATTAATAGTGTATGATAATGATAAGCATGTAATCAAAACTTTACCGCTTTCGAAAAGGAGAGACAGCAAATTGACCTTTCAAAGTCCCCAAGTCCGATGACATGCAATGTATGTAAGCTCACAGAGTTCCATATGCGGACATGAGCCTGTACAACAATGGGAAAACAAAGACATTGATAAATTAACTGAAAACTTGAAAAAGGATTCATGTTACAGTCATTGTTTTAGTCATATGCAAATCTTTGCCAAATTCGCAATTTGCAATGGTGGTGACTGGTTCAGTCATCCCATCCCCAAACAAACCGCGCTATCATGTTGAAAGCCTTCAAACGCTTAATGTGTGTCATAAATTGGCTCAAATTAATTTGACTATCACAACTGTTGACAGCTCCAAACGTATAATTTTAAGGGATGATATGAGGGTCATAAATATTATGTAAACGATCAAGAAACAATTTCATGATATCAAAAGACATTATATCGTACCTTTCCTTCTCGTCTGTCATGACCAGCACACTGACCCGTCGCAACGACCAACTTGTTCGGATGAATGGCCAAGCTGTATTGAAAAAATGACAAGAAAAGCAAAGTTTTTAATACCAAAGTTATGGGTTTCCCATTACGGAGACACGCTCGAAAGATTGTGCACGTTCCATTCAATATCATTTTTCTTTTAGCTGCAGTTGTCGACAAGAGAAAAAAACTTTCTCAGCCAGAAAGCCGCAGCAAGCTCAGTAGAGCAGACATAAAATTCATGAGAACAAAAGAAAAAGAAAAGATTTTTTTGACAACGGCTGCTATTGAAACAAGGAATTGCCTGCAGTTGAATTTTTCCCGAATTTACAGCATTTTTGACGATATTGCATCGCAGCCTGAAAAACGAGGACAAGAACAAACGGCTGGTTCGTCAATCGTCATCTTCACTGTCAAACCGACATGGTCCGTCGTCGTCCAAAGTGGACCATACGAACACATTGATCGAGTGACAAGATGAAGGTTTTTGCATGATACTCTCTTTCAGAAATTAACGAGCATGTCGCATTCTTATCATCCGTCTGGTGCATGTTCACGAAAATTGGCAGAAATAACTGCCATTTCTACTTGTTCTTTTACAATGTTCGTTCTTTTCGTACTAATCCATAAAGTTACCGTTGAATGCTAGACGTCCTATTGACATGCTTCACGAAAAAACAGCTGCAAACCAACCGCTTTCATACGTGACCTAACACTACCTGACAAACTAACAATTTCGGGAAAATGCGTGATAGAGAATTTTCGCTTCCTCCGTTCGTTCTCTGTCCATCAACCTCAATTAGAACTTAGGACGTAAACCTATAGGTGGGAAAAATGAACCATAAGCTTCAGCTTACTGTCCCAAGTCCCATCCATATTTTCCTAAAATAATTAAACCTCAAGGGAAAACGTCTCATTATGAAAATTAATGTCAAAAAAGTACGCAGAAAATTTCGCGAGAAACTTTAATCAACAGCATACTGCATACGCGTAATACTGCAGTGTTAGAATGAAAATATAAGCAATTTCATACACTGCAAACTGTAAAGTGTGCAAAGTGCACATATTTGTTCGTTTATCTTCTACAGTCTACTTACGCCAAAGTGCACTGTACAACAGACATGCTAAAATTGGCAACTTAAACTGTTCGACTCGAGAACTTATGAAAGAAACTTAACGAAGCTCATCTCCACCCAAACCCATTCTCAACCACTAACAAACGTGACTCCAAAATATAGCTGCTTATATGGGAAAAGTTGGTTTCGGATTCGGGAAACAAACGGAGAAGTCATTTCCAGAATTTTCATTGGTTTAGTTTAGTTTTGGAATTGCTAACATTCAGAGAAGCCTTCACAGGATCTTCGATTTTCCATCTCAAATGTCGTGCGAAATCTATGAAAGAGCAACAATGCAGGAGCAGCAGTCAATGTAGTTAAAGTTGTAGTCGTAAAACCTGTGTTGGCGAATGGCTTTTATATGCATATAATTATATTAAAAGTTTCAGTCTGCAGAAGAAAACGTCGCGAGTTACGACCAAAAAAGAACTGTAGCGAAGAACTATGAACTGCAGCAGTTGTCAACTAAAGTCGATTCGACATTGAAGTGACAGAGTAGTCGCTATTATGCAGAATAGACAAAAGGAATTTTGACATTCCTAGACTTAGACTCACCATTTAACGTCGTCGTTATGCCCCAAATAATGTCTTTGCTGCTGTTCTTCCACGTTGTAGAGTACGACCACAGCCGCAATAAAATAGACCATTTCCCCAGTGGGCAGGTAATACAGATTCGAACGGCAGTCTCGACCTCGATACCCATATCTGGAAGGAATTTAATACAAAATTCACCTCATTTTAGTAATTTCATTTTCATCTCAAAAACATGAATTGCGAAAAATCTTTTCAACATTTTAAAGCCGCATTTTCATTACATGAAACTCAACGACGCTACACCACAACAGCGATTGGAAACCTAATATAATTACCTTTATATTAAACTACATTACTAGCACTTGCGTAGTTATAGTTGAATGCATATTTTCACCATTTCAACGTATATAACGTTCACATGTACATCTTTCTATATTCGAAAATGTTTTGAAAACGATTTTAATGGAAATTGCAAGCAATCGAAAAAAAAGCAAAATGGAACGTATATATAATATAGTTGAGTTCATGATTTTCAGATGCTGACAAGTGACAAGCTCTCTAACGGTATTTTAGTATTTTCGAATGACCATCATTCTTCGTATTCAAATTAGATTGTCATTCGAGTCATTCATTCGTTTTCTGTCCTTTGCTACTGCTGTGAAAGAACTTTCTTCAACGTGCACGCTTCACATTGTAACGGTGTGTACTTGCTGAATCTTTATCATTATGTCCACTTAAGACGCTTTTTCTGTCATTCGTCATCGTCTTTCAAAGCTCTCTTGTCCACAAGCATGGGGTCAGGTCAAGTGAAGTGTCAAGTGAACGCACGATCATGCTTATATTTTGCCTATTGTGCCTCTCCTCGTGCTGCTGCACACATGACAAACCACGGACAAGCTTAAAATACAAAGTACACAAAAGTGAACCTCGAACTTGTCACTTGTCACTTTATACGTAAAAGTCGTCACGCATTTTAAGAAGCGCTGATGGCTATTTCTCCAAACCACATCCAAAAAAACCATACTAAAAAAACTCAATTAGTTGTGAAAAGAGAAGTAGAATGAATCAAGTAGTCTCTTCAAGGAAGAGTTTATTGTAGCTTCTTGAGCGCATGTTGTTAACACTTGAATTATGACAAAAAAACCTAGCCCAACAATGCAATGCCATTGTCCCTGTTCAATCACCCGAACCGTCTTCTTCTTGCATGTTAAAATCCTATGTTTTTACAAGAGTTTTGTCTCAAAATGCAACAACAGAAGAAGCAACCTCATTTACCAGTCAAATGCATTTTGAGATTGTACAAAAGACCAAAAACCATAAAGGTTACACTCAAAATAATTCAAAACCTGTTGCCTTCACCAAATTTTTTTATGGATCCTTGGTTCCTCATCATTCTTCTTCATACTTTAATTATTGCAATATTGCAATTTCTCAAGACAGTATAATACAAAAAAAGTCTTATAAAAATCCAATCTTATACGTCAAATTCTCTCAAGACTACGTTCCATCTTAGATTTTTTTTCCACTACGTGCATGCATGTGCACCTGTGCGTTTTGTTGATCCTTTGAAAACACGACGCGATGTTGAACTACTTTCCTTTGTTCCAACTGCACAATCAACCTGACATTGTAAGTCCATACGGAGCGTACAGAATAAAACGCATGTAATTGAAGCAGCGGGATAATAAGGTCATCATGCAGCCTTAATAAGCACTTAATCAACGTCCATACAACTTAGTCCACGCCCACACACCAAAATAATCCTTAATTCAAAAGATTGTGTGAATGAAAACGAGCTTATTATCAAAAATGGAACTACTTACACCCATTCCAATCTCAGCTTGGCCAGCGGTGCAGTAGCTACGCGCGACAACGTGTAGTTGTCAGCTAATGCTGTCGGTAGGTACAGATTGATTGGACGGCCTCTCAGAAATATTCGCACTGTACCTTCTTCCGTATTGAAAGTAGCATCTTTCGTACTGTAAAAAAATTCAAAATTGACATTCCTATTAAAACAAATACAACTCATCCCTTCTTACATACATTATTTTGTGCTTGTGCACTACTGAAAAAAATGTCACGCAAAAAATCCCACACCAAGCAAAATCAAATCAAAAACTCAAGATTTTTGCATACCCATGTCTAGTATGTGGTGTTTTCACATGCAAGTTAAGTAACGAGCGTGCCGTTACATTATTTCTGTAAAGAAACACACAGAGAACACACAAAAGTAGATAAAAGTAGTGAAAAAATAAAATTTCAAAAGGTCAAATCAAAAACGCATAAAAATAACATCAGCACAAGTCAAAACAAATGCGGAAGTCGAATCAACAATCAAGTCTAGATGTATTGCAAACTTCTTCCACACCAGGATTAACAAATAGGTACCAACGGGACGAAGGCAAGGCGGAAACGTGCTACATTTGACATTACTATAAAATACGGTCATTTTTGAACAATAAAAAGAAATGCACTGATGGAATTCTTATGATCTAGTAGCATTAAAGCCACCAAAGAAGTAGTGTATGAAATATAGTTCCTCATGCAGTTACTCTAAAATGCTCTTGAACGTCCACAATTGTATACTTGTGTTGAGTTGAGTCAAATTATTGTCGGCGTGTCGTGTGGCTGTCGATGAGCAAAGTAATTAACACCTGTCATTTTCCTACCAAAAAATCTCGGAAACAGTGAATTGAGGACAATGCTCTTCGCAAACCGACTCCGTGCAATGCATCATGCAGGTTCGTTTGTTGTCTGTCTGTCAGCTCAGAAAAGTACTACAAGTTCTAGATAATCTTCTCAATTCAAATCATTTAAATTTTAAAGCCACAGAGCGCATTCTCAACACGACAAGTCAGACCATAGTAAGCAAAATTAGTGATTTATAGTTTATAGTATACCATTAAGGTAATCTCATGCACTTAAATGCTATTTACAGAAGCGACATTAAATTGACAGTAATGTATGCTTCCTGTTCATTTCAAGTCATTTTTAACAGTACTTTTTCACACTTAACATTAGCACTAACACTCCACATAACCTCTTGAAATGTACGATCGTTCGTATTGTTGTGCTGTCTCCTTTCCTTGAGTCAGTGCATCACTCTGAAAGACTAGTTTTAAAGCGATGACACTAAAGTCCACGTATTGCTAAAACGGAACAACACAAAATCTTCACAATGCATCTTTGTCGCTTGGAATTACAATAACGCCGCATTCGACTTAAGACTTCATCCCACGCCTTCCTCGCACAAATCCATTGCTTTCTCACGATCCCTTCAATCAGCAATGGGCAATGATACAGCACATTCTGCCCTTCATTACAGTCCCAATTACAGTCAACCAGTGCATTGGCAGTCAACTTCAGAACAGAACGGAACTCTTACAGCAGAAATAGGAAACTATAATTTTGCCTGTAATTAATTATTGCATAAAGTACCCAATACTTACGAGTTACGAAGATCATAAAACATTTTAAAAAATGACAGCATCGTGATTCAAGTCTCATTGATTCCTACTTTGTAAAATGAGTCTTCAGGAAACTAAAGCGCATTAGGTCAACCAAGACGGACTTGCGACTGTAACTGACAGTAATTCTAACAACAGAAGCACTTTGCCGCAGTCACAGTCACAAGAGTGAGCATAACAATGTGTACGTATGACTACACATTGATAGTAATTTACATACGAAATCGTGTATACATGTACAGCGCTTAACCTTTTGGGATGTCCGTTTCCGCCTTCTAAATCCCGTATTATGCTAAGTGCTTATCCTGTCTTTTAATCGCTCTCACGCAAAAAAAAAGTATAATATCACACACGACAAAAAGTTTACAAAGCAAACATTGTTGTGCTCAAGAAGAATTTATTTTACGACAGTCTACAAGAAATGTTTCAAATTCGTTTTACCTTGTGGCCATTGCACCACTGTTGTGAGAGAACAAGGACGGATTACTGCTGTGAAAATCGGATGTAGAACTCCACCGTTTGGCTAAAGGAGAAGGAGTTGTTGTTCCGTTGACTCCGTTCCTTTGATGAGTCGGGATATTTGATTGTTGCTGTTGATGTGGTTGGGCCACGGACAATGGGCTGTTGGAAAGACCGTTCCTAGGAGAAGGAGTTGTCCTGTTGTATGGTGACGGAGATGGCGAAGGTGACAATCCGTTCGAGCTCTGACTGTCAGCCGAATGAAGAGAACCCGTTGACTGGTGATGATTCGGTCTTCTATAAAAGTAAAGTACCCATGAACAAATCCGTCATTTCATAATACTTAACGTGACTTATCAACTGAAACCATTTTCTTATCATTAAGCTACTAAAAGCAATGAAGTATGACAAAACACACATGAAAACCCATTAGATCCACCAGATGCTCCGATAAATCCCAGAATCTCAAACTATATGATACTCATGTTCCTATTATTCAATGTAAGGATGTAAGGTAACCAACTCAAACATGTGATAAGGTAAAGGTAACCACCTCAAACAATATAAGGTTATTGTATGTTGTATCTTATTTGAAAACCGAAGCTGTGAATTCTCGCTAAAAGCTGTATACATACAGGAAACGTACTCGGAAACTTTTCCAAAATCTGTTGCATTCTTCGAGGAAACTGTGGTATTCTAGTATTGTGTTTGTGGCAATGACATATGTTGCAATGCATGATAGCTAAACCCAATGAATTCATTTCCTCATTCGATGAGACAACGAGAAAATACAATGTATACGATTGTACACACTGCATAGTTATATAAACGAAAAGCATGAACGTTCAGTTCTGAAAGGCAATGCTAGCATTTTGCGACATTTGTAACCTGTGTGTTGGCTTAACAGTCTTAAAATTCCGTGTCATTGAGCAAGATAAAGTATTGACGAAACAAGTAAATCAACTTGAGTACTTTTGTAACTTGCAACGTCTTACTGTAACTTTGAGCATTTGTATTACAAATATTAGCTTTTCTCATCCGCATCTTAAGTCAGCATGCCTAATCTCACTTTAAACTTTGCCTTACCGTGCTGCTTCAAGCCGTTCACACTGAAGGTATTCGCTGCAAATGTGCAAATGCATATACTAATTACAATTACCATTGACGCAATTCAGAAGTGCTTCGTCATGATGAACGAACGAACCGTGCTTTACGAGTATAATTTTAGGTGTATTCACATTTTGTATGCGTTCTCTAGCTGAACTGACGACAAAACTTCTATACTATTTACTATAGCAGTTATAGCACGGAAAGTCGCGGTCGACAAAAAATAAAAGTTCAATTGAGCGAAACTGACACACGACATCACAGATCGCGATACTACTTGATTTCGTCAAAAAAGAGAAAACTGAATACTGTACTATGAGACGAGGCTGTTTAATACCAAACCACACGGTCACGCCCGATCATCACGACTTTTGCCATTTTGAAAAACGACGATGCAGTATCAGTTGAATCGCTAAATGTTTGTTGCATTCAACAAGATCATGAACTACCTCAACTGGAATCACATGAAGTGGACGATGATGATGATATTAACAAAAAGCAAGTTGATTACTTACTTACAAACTCACAAATACAACGACCACAGTTAAAAAGTGTGTTGCTCTTCTTCACACAATAACCACACGTCTTGTTTGAAGCCTGACTACTCTCCAACAACAATCTTTGCAAATTCCAAACACTTACTGCTTCAAGCTTACACTTTTTTGTGTGTTTCTGTGTCAAGATAAAAGTTCAGGATGATATTCCCTTTGCGGACAATTTAATGATGGGTAAAATATTTTCCTCCTGCTTTTGCATGTCCTCAAAAAAGTGATATCTCTATTTACTTTATTACCTTTGCTTGGCTACAAACAACCGACCTGTCATGTCACCAACTACTCAACAAAATAATGAAATCCCAAGACGCTCAACGGTTTTGCGAATCCAAAACACAACAGAACATTTGCCTTATGCAAAATTCATGAAGTGCCAGGCTATGATTAAAAAAACACATTATTAAATCCAATTGACTTACCGAATGCTCAAGTTCGCATGATGTCCATTTCCATGCCCGTTTGTGTTAGGGGTTCCGGAGCGTCTCCAATCACCACGTGCGGGGTCCGAATGTGTCGCATACAATCGTAAACGCCCAACAGGTTCTTTGAAATGAAGTCCTGTGTGTTGGTGGTGATTATTGATAATGTTGCTAGCGTGAGTTGTATTCACCGAACCTGTAATTTTCATCAAAAAATATACTTTTTATTATACAGCTCAAAAGCACTGTCACCTGAATATTTAGTTCCGTCACATTGTCAACTGACTATAAAGTGTAAACATTAACAATTATCACAATCACATGCGACTTTTGATCCTTCACACTTTGATACTGTTTTTAATCAAACACTATCATGACAGGGTACGTTCGCCCATTTCAGCAGATATCAGAGGTTTAATTAATGAGAAATTGATCACAGGGAATACACGCCTATCAAAACTACAAACCAATTTCCTGTTGTAAGGTAACAAGGCCGTTGTTGTAAAAAAATAAATCTTTATAAACTTACGTATAATGAATTAAAAATAGGTGTACTTTAGAAATTAGATAAACGACGTAGGCTTCGAAAAACAGTGAACAGTAACCAGTAACAGTTCGAAAATTTCTAACGATGTAACGATACTTACATCCTTAAAGCCTAAGTGCAAGTTAACAACTAGTTAATGTTACACTATCGAATTTCTTGGACTAAAAAATTGGAAATGATCAACTCATAAGCTTGCGCAAAAGGCAAACAAACCACACACACACTTTGTAAAGCCAAACCGCAACGTTTGCAAATATATGACCAAATTAAAATGGCGACTCTGTAACAATTCGCACTTTTCCATAGCGCAAACACATACACACCACGTGTTTCATTTTTTCGAGCAAATTCACCTAATAATTTCACAGCCGCCGCAGCTGCAACAAATTATTTATGTCCTTGTCTGTCGTCTATCCTCAGGTCGAGTAATTTGTACCTTACACAAAAGTACATAATTTTGTGAATCATGCAACGCATCATTAACACGATACAGGGAAAGGAAGGGATCAATTCGGAAAGAACACAACAACACACACACACGCATTGCAAATGCATGAAAATTCCCATACTGAACAAACATTTTTGCGAAGAATTCATTTTGAAAAAGTTAATTTCATTCATAAGTGTGATAATTAAATTACATGCTATTGCCCATATAAACTATAAACACTACGTGATATGAACACTAAAATGTGAATTTTATGATGATTTTTGAAAATGAATAATTCAATTGACATCCATAATTTTCCTGTCGTCTTTTTAACTCGAAAGGTCAATAGGAATGATTGAATGGTTATTCTTAAATTCTTTTTGTCGTACATTTC
>JABASF010001320.1:0-23510 GCA_019776145.1 Harlomillsia oculata | reverse complement strand
AGTTATCGTATGTAACAAAAGCGGGTGAAAATTCTCCAGGTTTTTAATCACACCGCGATACGTCACGTAACTTCCACATGCTTTGATTATTGCATTCTTAATGTAATTTAGTAAAGTGTTTTTGAAAATGTGAAGTCAATGACAATCTGAGATCTGTGGTTTGAAGTGCAAATTTATATTGTACAGAAATCATTGATGTACATGCATAATTTGCGCAATAATATTTAGCTAATAGTTAGCGCGGAAATCATATGCCATCACGTTTATATAACCTAAACGTTTTAGTTTATTCAGATCTGATTGAGTATGATACAACAACAGTGCAAGACTAAAAGTTGAAAAGTCGATTAAATTTGGCCGTGTTCTCGTTTCTCCATAACTGAAACGATGTTCCCGTGGAGTACCTTCGTGGCTGGTCATAAATGATTCTCTACATGAATTCCCTAATATTATTTTTGTACCCTCAAGTTGTTTTCACTGGAGACGTCTTGGTCTTAGTGAAAAATAAGCAATTGAAGGGCTCTAAGTTCTTTAAGAACATTTCCGTAGACACCCGTTGAAAGGGAATAATAGACCTCGTGGTGAAGTGTGTTATGATTATGTTCTGAGCTTGTCAGCAGGTAGTGAAGAATTCGTGAGCTCTTTCTTTCTTTATAAAAGTCCTTTTGGGTATTTATTTTTTATGCCAAGAGCATCTTTATAAGTTTGCTGTGTAAATCCGAATCAATATATCCTTGTCTACCTACACATTTTCTCTTTCATAAGGGGGGAAAATGATGCTGTTTCTTTGGGTGCCCAAAGTCTGGGACCGACCCTATTTTCAAAATGAGATTAAGGATTTGATGCATTGTTGTGTGTAAGGAACGCAATATTGTACGCTTTGAGAATTGAGACTCAGTGGAATATACTTTAAGCTGGAACATCTTCGTTTCACTAGTATAGTTTGCTATGCGTACGGTATCGTGAAAGGACATACATTTGAATGAAAAAAGTGACTGAAATTAATGATTTTGAGTTATCAACTTGGAGTCACAGATTTGAAACGTTCGATCGTTAAGTTTAAGAAATAATATCAAACTAACAAGATGCAAATAAAAATTCAATGGTATTATATTAAGTGATGGTGAGTGGTGAGCTTATCACAGTCACCCTAAAGGATATGTTCCCATGACTGACTGAGTTGAGATGGGTTGAGATGAAATAGGGCAGTGTGCGGGAAAATTTTGAAGAGGCCCGAAGGAATTCAAAACAATTAGAAAAGTAGCGTTGCGAGTTGTCAGCTTCAAGATTGAGCTAATTTTACACATAGACAGTCTAATTTCGTTCGTGTTTTAGTTTCAATGTTGGCAACTACTACAGTGTCAGGTGAGGCGTAAGAGTATAAGAGTTTGGCAATTTGGCGTGAACAGTGTGTTTTTCAAGCGAACGCTTTGCAACTGTACGAGATTGGGATTATCTAGAAACTTTCTGCGGGGAAAATCAAATTAGGAATTATTTTTCATGTCATGAAATTGGGAACTATTTTACGTCCGGATGTGAAAATTGTAGCAACTTCGCAAAGTATTGCGATAATTTGATTATACACGTGGCCCACTCACCGTGTTACGAAGTGTTTTTGAGAATTGCGTAAAGCTGAATATAAATCAACAATCTGGATTACTTGAAGTAAAGACTTTGATGCTTAAGCTAAAGTTTTGGGCGAAAAACAAGCAAATTATTCTTAGAAACATGCGAGATTTTGCCGAAAATATGATTGCCCTCTCCGGCAAGCTATTGACAAAAATTCGGAAGGCAAGGAACGTTGTGGTGAGTTGTAAAATTCAAATGTCTTTGAGCCTTCTGAAAATTGTCAGAATTGAATACAAGAAATTGAAGTGCGTTTGGTAATAGGATATAAAATTAAATCTTTTGAATAAAAGACTGCTTGCTGAGAGGAGGGTGCAATAGCTCTATATAACGTTGATGCTTATGTGTGCTCAGGCAGCACTTTCTGATATATCCTATTATCGTGGGCTCCAGATGGGGAACACAGATCCGATTTCAAAAAGCTGTAAGAATCGGGACCTGGACTGTGCGGAGTGGAGTCATATGCCCAATCGATATTCGATATTATGCTGATATGTCGCTTGATAAATCGGATTATCTGTGGTGAGGGACCGTGCCCCAATTTGAATTTTCAATCGCTGAGTGACTAGGTGACTACCTACGTTGTTACTCTCTGGAGTTCAAAACTGTTCGTCCGTCTGCGTCATTTCATGACCAGACACGTTGATTTTATTCCCTTCGATGGTGGTCTCTGGAACACTGCATTATTAATTGCGCAAGCAGGCGTTGCTGTCATTGTCGGCGTCGAAAACGGCTGTTGTCGACGACACGAACTGGTTGTAATTGTAGATACAGTGACAAGGTAGCTCCTAAAATTGAAAGCTGTAAGTTAGTACATTTGATGTTGAAATCTATGTCTCCACATTACCACTTCGCCGAGAGTCTTTTGATGTCGGATTCTACCAGAAGAACATGTACCAAAGTCAAGGAGAAGACGTTACTGATGATTTTGGCACTCTCATGTTTCACAGAAGACGAGACAGTGAGACAAAGACCGGTAACCAGAAAGTTCCGATTCTGAGTAACCACAAATTGCCTCTCTGGAGTATAAATTCTAGGGAGGAAGCTTTGGTGTATACGACTGTGTACGAGAGCAATATTCTCTGGTCTTGAGACAAGACACAACGAATGTTTTTATATTCCAATATGCGTTTTATACAACAAACTATTAGTTTACTTGTTACATGTTCGTAGATGGAAATAGCGTGCATTATTAAACCAAGGACATGGGATATTTATCCCAGTAAAGTCAAGTCAGTCTCCAGGCGGTTTTTTGGTAGCAAAGAACTTGCCCCTATGCATTATTTTACGGTGAACAGTACTTCATCACACCTTTTCCGGTTGGGGACCGGGTTACTTACGTCTGTCTGTCATCCTAAAGTCTAGGGCTTTTCCTGACTTGTTGGCGTTTGGGGGAATAGGGAAGTCGGAGTTCCCACGATCTCTGACTTAGAGAATGAACAAGGGACTCCTTTTTTATGATTTCACTAGATTTCTGTCATGGACTGAGACGGAAGTCGAAAATATATTTTTCCTCATCTGTCTAAAAATGGGGAAAATGTAGATTTATCACTTTTGGTCACTCCAAGTTTAGTGCAGATGTAATGAGGTAAAATATGGTTCTTTGCATTTATACATACATTATTTTTCATGGAATATGCAACTTGGTCAAAATTATCAAAACAATCGAGCAGATTTCACAAATTCTTTTATTTAGTCTCAACTGTCTTTGTTCAGGGTTCTGGTTTTTGCCCTTTGTTCTTTACAATACGTGAAAGGAAGAGTACGGCTCACGTTAGGTGTTTGACGTATACTCTCCAGTCAAGAACCCTGCTGAGATAAATAGGTGTGTCTTGTGCTTTTCACAGTGTAATGGAAAAGGGTTCTTTCTTACTTTTCGTGTACAGTTCGTTTCTTCTAAATAACTGTAGTGATTTTCCATCGCCTTTTCAGTTCCATCCATTGTTTGTGTTATTGTAGTGCATTTTGAGGTTGTAAAGTGAAAGTGGTGTTATGCATAGCTTCATTGTGTTTGCTTTGGGAGTTCTATTATTTTAAAGTGTCAATGGTCAAGAGAAGATGTCAAGTTACATTTGTGCAATCGACCCATGAATGGCTCGTTTGTAGCTTTTGAACCACTTTTGCTTTCCACAGACGTCAAACGAAGTATATATTTGTAAGATGTAGATTAACACGTAGAAATACTAATTTTTGATTCACTTATAATCACGACGGAATAGACTACTACCGACAAAATATTCGAACTACAAGCTACGTCAAAGAGCTCATGGGCTGGACGAATAACGCAGTAACTGACTAACTACAATAGCACGAGAGAGAGTGCAAGATAAAGTTCAAATATGACGTATCATCCTACTATCACAAATTCTTGTGAGCCTCAGGGAACCAAAAGTTTGGGATAAATTCGTTGACGGGCGAGTGCTCAACATCAGAAGAACTTCAGATTTTTACACTAAGAGCACTGAACGAGAATATATGTGTTTTGTGTGAATACGACTGCGTGCACCTCGTTCTTTATTTTGATCGTGCCTTCAAGCTTCAAGCTTCAAGAAGATCTCACGATCTTCTTCCTTCTTCATAATCCTTTTACTTCTGTATATTGGACGGTGATATTAGTATATTTTTGTTCGTTCATTTAAATTAGACAATAGTGTTCCTACATACGTGTATACCCCAAGGAAGGATCTTTATTTTTATATTTTTTATAACTTCACACGCTGGAATTTTGTTCGTTGTGCGATATTCTTGGGTTCCGTTTCAGTGGAAGTGTGAATTGGAGTATGGCTTCTAAAGAGCAAGCATTTTTGATCTTTAGATGTTATTTCAGTCACAATGCGATGAAGGAAGTGCTTTGAACCAGGAAAATGCTTCTATGTGTAGGACCAACTGACTACCTCAAAATTCAGATGAGCAGATAACGTAGGGTAAAGCCAGATTGGCCTGTCCTAGGTTATGTAACAGAGACATTAAAACCCAGCTTGAACAGACGTACAAAGAATACATTATGCGGATGGCTCTGTGAGTGGCGACAGAGTAAGTTTGTTCGCCGGTGACTCTTTGCACGAAGGGTACTAAAGTCGGATTATTGGGCCTGGAAAGATTCATATTAAAGATAAAATCCAAAGTTGACGACTTCTTTTGTTCTCTGGTCTAAAAGGGGATTTCGGAAAGGTTACAGAAGGAATGAAGTAGCGAGCATTTCCTTCTCTGTGGAATTTAGGTATAGTAACTTTGGCTAACTGATGAGCAGAGTTCCTAATGCATCTTACCGGACTTTCTTCATTTGCGTCATCGTGTTTTTGATTGCTTTGCTACAGACCAAGACGATCGGTCTTTTCCAGTAACGTTGATTTCTTTAGTTTTTTCTTTAAGAGCATGGAAAGGAAGACTGAACTAGCGTTCCTTTTGTTCCAAAGGTACAACAATAGAGTTTTTTCAGTCGTCAGTCGTCTCTCTTTCTGAGCTACCATGTGCCCCTATGAAAGAAAGAATCCTCATCCCGAATTTATTTCCAGAAGGACAAAACTGGAACAGGAAAAAAAATTGGAAATGGAATCCGGAGTGAAAGAGTATGATGAATAAGTACATTGAACAACTCCTCGTTTCAGTTCGCGACAATCTTCTTTGCCATTGTGTAGTATAGTATTCATAAAAATCCATATTTTTTGTAATCCACAAGAAAATGGATTACTATTTTCTTTTAGTTGCGATGTTGGAAAAACATTTTTGTAGGTTTCTCTCAAAATTAAAAAGCATCCTTTTTCTTTGAAACTTCAGAAGCCCTCCTGCCGTGTTAATTATATTGAAGTAACTGAAAAGGAAACCCATTCTAAAAAATTAATTAAACCAGGTGTATATTTTGAAATCCTAAAACAACCGACAACTTGGACGTTTATTCGGAAAAATGGGATTTTGGGGTTCACGGGTTCACTATTCTGTTCATGAAAGGTGCTTCTGCTCATACACTCGTTGTCGACTGTCATTTTGAGTGAGATTTTGACTATATCCCCCTTAGCCATTTTGACAAACTGAGCTTCATCCTCACTTTGCGTCAAAAATAAAAACCCGACTGATGTGTATTGTGATATAGAGAAGATGATGATCTGCTATAATATTAGGATGTGAAATGTTATCATAAAAAGGAAGAATGATCTTAGCGTCTCTGCACGAGACACGATAAACGAATGAGAGCTTCCCCTTCTTTTGTGTTCATGAAACTCTCGACAAGAGAAGATGCCATTTCATCGTAACGTTTTATTTCATTGGCTTTTCCCAGAGAAGAAGGCAAGTCGGAGGAAATTGTGTTTTGTTTTGCAGTCTGCAACAAAAGGCAGGCAGTGAAGAAATGGAGGAAGTGATGCATGGGATTTGGATCTGAGTGTATGGCACATGGCATAGCGTACACGACGAGCTGTAAGCAAGCGAGAAACTGCCAAGTAGCTTTACGAGATTACCTGTGTACTAAGAGGTTCCATAGGGTATTGTTTTTCCTTCGTATGTTCTTCAAGGTAGGTAGATTTGATATACTTTTTGGTTTGTCAGTCAAGGTTTAATATTAGAGTTGGACGGTATAGACCTCAAGTAAAGATCAGTGGGCGATATTCCGTTCTGAGTTTGAAATTGGATGCCGCAGCGAAGACTGGAGAGCTCGGATCCGGACGAGAATCATTATTTCGCAGTAAATGTTAATTTTAGTAATAACAGTGCGGAGCAACGAGCAGCGAATGTAATGGTTGTGTATTGTGTGTTTTCCCTCAAATATATGACTTGTCCACGTTCACAGCAGTGCGTCTAAAACAAAGTTCATATGATGCTTTTGACGGTGACCGTTTTTAGACGTAATAAGGGTAAAAGTGCCTGTGTCGCAGACCAAACTGGCCGACGAAAGTCCAAGAATCGGAAAGGGGCAGTCATTTACAGGAGATGAATGATGTGCAGTAATGAGGTATAGGGAAACAAAGAGATGGACTTTTGACGTTCAGAAGTCCATTTCAAAAGTCAGATATCCGCTTCTAACCTTATGGCAACGTAGAAAAGTTTCCTTTAAAGAGTGTTTTCCCTAATAGGATTTCTCAAGTGCTGTAGTTCTCTTCCATGAGTGCGCACAATGGACCTTTTCGGCGTGGCTCTTGGAAAGGCTCCCTAATTATTTTTCATCTCTCTCTGGCGCACAATTGCGGAACGAAACAAGACCGATAATGAGCCTAGGGACTTTTGGACTGCCTTCACTGCGGTTATTGCTAAAAGACCTCAAGGTGGGCTTAACCTCAGCTACTTTATAGGCCCAGACTCAATTTCTGTGTACAAAGGAATTATTTCCACTCCAGCTCAGTCAAGTACAACGTCATTTATGAAATACACGCGGTCCGCTGTACAATCATTGTTGACAACAGCGCTTGCAGCATCTGGAAAAGTTTTTTTTCATCTTTTCAAAATACCAAAGTAGAACGAATGGACAGATCCTGTAGACAAAAAAGTATGCAACTGTCTGTGAAGAGCACAAATTGCACACGGCACCTTGAAACCCACAACAATATAGCTGGTTTGCATTAACGCTCCATTGTTATTCTCCACTGTGCCTAATTGAATGCATAAGTGAGCATGATGTAAGTTTCCGTACTTTTATATTATTAACGATTGTGCAGTGTCGGTCGTATTTTTGACTATTGTGGTCCCGTGTCAAGCTGGGAGAGATGCGAAAAGAATCTTTTTTGAACACTTCATACTTCATAAATATGTTAGCTTGTTCGCATTGATGTGCTAAGAGATGAAATAGTTTGCATAATAAAATATGCAAATGATTGATTCATGTTGTATGTTTGACAAAGAGAAAAATGGAAAAAACTTTTTCCTTTGGGTACACATGCCAATTGCCAATTTTGTGAGGGTACATTTTAGACTAGAATTTTAAATCACATTTTGCTACACATGCCTTTGCTAGAAAATGAGCCGAATACATATTACGCGATTGAATGTAAACGGTTCAATAATGACAATGAGTGTTTTTAAGGTACATTTCTTTCTTATCATCACAGCGTCGTGAGTTTAAGCCTTTTAAGTACAGTTGCGCGTTTTGAATGGTGATTGCTGCTATGTATATTCGAAGGTTACATACAACATTTTAATGACTGTGTTTATTTCCTTGACTTCGGTTCGGTAGTGCTCACATTTTTTATGGTATTATACGAAGGTCATTTTGTGTCTTTATAGTTGGCAACGTGAACCTTTGTCAAGATTTGTAAATTAAAATTCGTAGCTTTCCTCAACATTACGTTTTGAAACAAAAAATTCAGTTTGTGTAGTCATACATGTTTTACTATGTTAGCAACGAATCGGGAATATATAGCTGGAAATAGTAATAGAAAACTATATTAAATAGTCTCTTGAAGTCCCCACAACATCTCCAGGGAAGAAAGGGACGGTGAGTGCGTTTGGACAGGAGTTTATAAAAAATTGAACTGACTAACGAGGTGAATTTTATGGCATCCGGACGATGGATTTGCCTTTGGGTTAAAAGACTCCAAAGGCGTTTGTGGCACTGTGGGCTTTCCTGAGAGGCAAGGGATTGACAGACAGGCTCTTTACTCTGGAGAGGAAAGGATGTTGGTTCATGTGGGTCCAATTTGAGTGATCGTGAGGGGCAAAAAGAAAAAACGTATGTAATATGAAATTACTATATAAATACTTGAAACTGCAGCTACTTAGGTCGAACTATACTGTGCAGACTATATATTTACAAACGTGATGTAATCACAACATTTTCAACTAATGATAACTAAGATAAGCAAACGAAACGATAAAAATTGGCGTCTTGTTTTTTCCACGCTTTTTGAAGTATCATTCTTCATTTCGCATGGAGTGTGAATTTAATAAACACCTTGTAGTACGAATGATGTTGACGTGGAGTACAATTTTGCGTAGAAAAAAAATCAGTTTTACTTCCATTTCGTGCACTAATCATTGTAAAGGGCTATAGGAAGGTTGAAAGTACTTGCTGCATTTTAATTTTAACTTTCCGTCTGGGTGTTTATCAACCCTTTCCATTAAGATTTCCTCTCTTTGTGATTGTATTTCTCTACGGGAAAAAGGGAAGAACGACATCAAGTAGTTTTGGTTGCTGACAATTTGATGAGTCATTCTCTACATTATTTATTGGGAAAAATTAATGCTTTGTAATGTATAATCTGTCCTTTTCAGCTCTGTACTTACAAAGACACGTCTGCACAAAAACACTACTGGTTGCATACTCAGCAATGATAAGTCATGTTTCTACGCAGACTATGCTGGATCCTGGTGTGATGCAGCTCAATAGCCGGTGCGGTGTTGGGTACTTAAAGTCTGAGATGAAGGTATACGCGTGTTGTGCATGTAGAAAATATGAGAGTTTGATTACAGAATATGAGTACTCCAGAATCCTTGGTCCATGCAGACTGTAACACGCAAATAAGATGAAACAGCAGATCAGATTGACTGTATGATGATGTTGATGGGAATTGACAGACGTACACTTGGATTTCAATAAGGCCCTAGCCTAGTGTGATTTGCATCTCTGCCTAGAGGGTTTAGTATGTTTGAATTACTTTTGAATTTCTTAGTTGTTGCCTTTACGTTCACTAAAGAACCAAAAGAATCTGATTCTATAATTCCAGATCGAGCTCTACGTGGATTTTTTTTTATTGTAGCCGTGGAAGTGGATAGAACCAGAACACGAAGGCCGGTCAGACACAGTACTGTATTATAAGTAGCATATATAGCGATATATTTACTCGTATAATCTTAAATATGACTGGATTTATATGTTCAGTTCACTACAGTAATATGGAAATGTGTTTTGTGCGGTAGTAAGCTGACCTCGAAGTTTGTTTTTAAGACAGTCTTTTATGTATCAGGACCACCAGATTCAAGACTTCACGAATTTGACGGAGCGTGAGATCTTCCACTCCACTCGCCTGCTTTATTTTCAATCTCAATTCTCAAATGTCACTCAAATCACGAATCAAAATCCATGAAAGCCAAACCTCAAGTTGACGAGCATCTGGTTCAAGTATAAAGTGCATCATGCTCAGCATAATTATAGTTGGAAGGGCTCACGACTGTGATCTCATTTATATGACTTGGACGACTGTATGTTGCAGGTAGGGACCGGGACGTTGCCGAGCTGAGGACCATGTTTATGTTTACTATCAAAGGGTTTGTCTCTACTTATTATTAGCAGGAGTCTGTGTGCTCTTCTTTGAACTTGAGTTTAGTATTCTCACAGTTTCTTCTTGTCGTCTTTTTTCTTTGGTAACATTTCTTCTTAAGGGTCTGTTTCGCCATGAGACGCTTTGCAATAGTATTCATCGTATTCTTAAGAGTCATTTAAATAAACGGAGACGAAGACACTGGCACTGTTGTCCATGCTAATGCTACAGTGAACTGTTGACGACTAAAGAAGTCCTCAGAGTTCTCATGAAGCGGAAAGTCGTGCGGCCTCCCCGCCGTCAATTGCGTGATGTGACAAGACAAAATTCTTTAATATTCTGGAAACGTGCTTCATCTTATTATTATTAATGAAGAAGACAGGAAACTTGAAGTTTGACTGACTTGACTGGCTCTCCGGATTTCTTCGGTTGAGTTGTCTTATTACCTTGCTCCACTGCTTTAGCTTCTTTCGGAGGACAAAGCTGCTGGGATTTGCACTCGAGCCTTGTTTGCTTGTGTAAATGTTGGGACAAGTGGCAGATTATGGCTGCTGACAAAACTCTTCTACTATCGTGCTGTCTTCCTCCTTAACACCCCAGGACAGGACATTCCCATGCAAAACGGGTG
Organism: Harlomillsia oculata; assembly: GCA_019776145.1. Classification (NCBI taxonomy): domain Eukaryota; kingdom Metazoa; phylum Arthropoda; class Collembola; order Entomobryomorpha; family Oncopoduridae; genus Harlomillsia; species Harlomillsia oculata. The sequence goes on along the minus strand of JABASF010001320.1, from coordinate 13,073 downwards.
AGAAATGGAGTTAACTCAAGAGAAAAACGCGACGCACACATGCATGCGTATGTAAATGGAGTTTGGGTGGCAAGTTGCGAAAGAAAGTGCGTGTAGTAAAATAAAGGGTCGGGGTCGGAGCTACATGTTAGATACACATACACACCGCTGTTTCTTTAAGAGTTTAACAAGATTTCTTACTATACGCACACTAGTCTTTACGTCTTTCTCGTGAAGTGACAACGTAGACCGACCTTCCTTGACATGACAAGACAAGACAAGACAGAAAAACACATGAGGGATCACTTCTAACGAATTCTTACTTACCCGTTTCAGATCTTCAAATTTTAACACTGGGAGTTGGTTGAAGCTTCCACCTTTACGCTTTAAGACTTTACGTTCGTCAAAAACTCGAAAAGACAAGACGAAAGACATTGAAAGATCTGTGTTGAAGAAAAACTAGAGAAGAATGGAACATTAAATGCATTTATGCTGACTGCTACTTGGTGAAGAAGACAAGGAAATGTACGCATGGATGCGTGTCGCTCTCAGAAAAAAAAAAGTGAGAAGCTACAAAATTTTGACGGCTTTGTTTGAGTTGAAGTTTCTTTTTCTCTCTTGCGGGCAAGTGGAACTTGGACTTCTTAATGTATGCGAAGGAAGTTGATAGGGAAAACACGAGAAATACGGGACATAAGAGCCTTCCAGGAATTCAAATGCTGTTCTCCAAGCGCTGCTTTGTGAGGTGTGACTAGGGAATAGGAAATGTGTGTGCGTAAGTCTGCGTTTCGAGTGATTTACATGCTCGAATTCGGCGTTTCTCCCGGGGACCCTCTTCAGCCAACAAGACGAACACCTGAAGGAACTAAAGTGTCTTTTAACTTTGAACATATGTGAAAAGGGCAACAGAACTCTTCCAATGGACAGATCTTTGCGTACTACATAGCACCTTATCAGCATGCTGTTGGAGCTACGAACTAATGCACAGTTACGATGTATAGTTTTCTCGTCCGTCCAGTGTCAGAGGATCTGATGTGATGCATAATTTATTACAACAGGGCATCCAGCACTTCTTTTTGAGACTGGAAACAGAGATGGAACTGGAACAGAGTAGCTTGGGAATGAAAATGTTGAACTGGAAGAGCACATGGTCTTTTTGTGCTTTACTTTCCAAGGGACCAAGTTCTTGGTGTGAATGAATAACATGATGAGGACATTCCGCCAGGCACTTTGTACACGTTTTGGGATGCCCTTTAAGACACGGCAAAGCAAGACTAAGCAGCTCTCTTCAGTCTGAGTGCATTCATAATGTATAATGCAAACTCTAAAGGTTCTCCGAAAACATGCACGCTTGTTTGTTCACTGACAGGTTCCAAGAGTCTTGGTTGGTTAGCATTCGGAGGTTGCCCTACATTCCGTGCCATTATATGTGTAGAAATTGTAATAAAGTGAACATAAACTGTATATCCAACTTTGCATATCTCTGGAATACGAGTTATACGAGCGCGTACAAAAGCATCCTCGGTTCTGAATCGATAAAAACACAAAATTGTGTGAACAGCGTACGAATCTGGAGTAGATGCAGAGATGCAATCATAATTCCTCTATGAATTCATTCATGTGCATTATTTGCAGATGTAATGGACACATACTGTACGGTGATATTGCTGGAATCAGGATCGTAAATAGCAAAACTGTGAGCTAGACATTAAGAGTTAAATGAGGCATCGTTAAACCATATGAAGTCCGTGTCCGGGGTGTTTAGGAGCAACATCCACAAATGTGTAGGCTTTATAGATTGTAGTACATTCCATGAAATTTTAATTTGGGCATTTGTAAATAACAGAAATCTGTTAATGCGCTAGTGTTTACACTTTTCAATTTTATATTAATAAAACAGAAATAGTAAATTGGTTTCTAGCGTCGAATAATTATTATCACCTGACGAATTGTGCCTATTGTGCTGTTGCCTCTATTTTCATTTTTAATGCCTTTCACTGAGCTGCTGTTCGCTTTTCTCCGAAACTACTGCGTGGTAAATTTCCCACATACTGTTTTTCTGCGACATGAGCAGTTCAGGTGAAAGATAGCGTATGACATTAGTGGAATTTCTAAACAGAAGCTGTGCCAATAATGGAATGTGAAATGAAGTCAACTCACGAAGGATTTGACGTTGAGAAGGTTTTGTATTATCGGTTGCTTGTTCCTTTAGACTTATATGCTTACTGTGTTAACGCGTTCAGTGGAACTACACGTTTTCTTGTCGAGACTAATTGCTATAAATGTTGATAAAAAACATCCGCAGTACATGATCTGATGATAGGTTGGTGAATTAGGGCAATTTAAATTCCCTATTTGACAAGTGTACGTTAAGGAGTATTGCAGGAAGACTGGAGACAGGTGTTTGAAGTTGACACATGTTTTTGCTGGCTGGCACATTTTTAAGAGGATTTGTTTCCACATGAGCATGTCATGTATCTTTCTACATTTTTGCCATAATGCCTACTTGACTACGAGTAGGATCGTGCATTTTTCTATTCTGTAAATTTTCATTTCTTGAAGCAGGCACGTGAAGGGAAGGTGAGAATATCGTAGCACCAGGGCACCTAACTATTCTTATCAGTGGAGATGGCGACTGCCAACTGACGCAACGCAGGTTTGAAATGACCAGGAGGCAAAGCATTCTCTGATAGTTATGAGAGTCTGTTTCCTGTGAGCTTAGAACTGTGTCGACAGCATGATTTGACCGGAACGAAGGAACAACTCAACTCCACTCAAGTTGAGCCAAGAGCTCGACAACTGAGTCAAGTGTCTGTAGTTAATCCCAAATCCGGAGACTCGTTTTCACTGGACGAGAAAGAGAGAGAGTTGTGGCGTAGAACAAGTGGATTTGAAGCCTGCCAGGCTCCCGGGTACTCCTGTGCATTAAAATGAGGCTTCGTTGGTCCACAGCGACAAGTGAAATCTCCAAAACTATATTTCCTATTCATCAAAGTAGACTTTATACTACACTAACGAGACGAATGGCCCGGATCCAATTTTCTAAAGGAAAATTGGTTGCGGCATTTGTGGTATGAGACTTTGGTCAAATGCTTCGAGTTGGCTTTCTATCTTTACGTTCCTGAGGAGTGTGCTTTCAGTTGATGCGTGGTTGTGTTGTAACAAGTTAGTTTTTGGAACAGCGGGACCACTGAACCGCTTTTCAAACTCAATGTTTATTTCGATTTTTAAAGATCGCATTGGTTGTCAAAATATACCATGTGTACGAAATTTCAATGGAATCAATATTGCTTTTAGGGTCCGTAGGTTCGTTGTTACAGATAATGGAAAGTATAACATTTTTACTTTATTTTTTGACGTGTTTGTAAGCATAAGCTATGGATTTTCAACCACAGATATTGATGCTTTGGTTTACCGAAGTTACAGTTGGTAGATATTCATATAATACCATAATACGTAAAGCGTAATATCATTAATTATGGCAGGAAAGATCACAATCATTTATTAGCTTTCGGTTCTGTGAAAAAGTGCTTAGCCACGTGTATATCGCATTCAGTTTTTTCATTTCTTTGGTACTTTATGGGGTATTTTCGCCGGAAAAAAGAATTTCCTAGTGTAATAAAGACATAAATAAGAGTGGTTATGGCATTGACGGCCTGTTTTGCATAGAACCCGCCTATGTTGTAAACTATGATTTAATTAGTGATGCTGCCTACTTTTTGGCAAAGCCTCATCTCGTATTACATCCGAGTTTCACATGGGAATGTTCTCCACTCGTCGCCATTGGTGCAATTTACGATTCAATGAATGAGCACGGAATGTTGCCACAATGTTAATAAACAAACGGTGCATAATGAGTAAACCTGCGGTAGAATCTGACTCTAATAGAAATGCTCGTACTTTCTGAAATGCATTTACACTACTATCTCTTCAGCATCGCTTGTTTCCTTTTTGGTGTTCGAGCCGAGCCGAAGCAGAGACTTTGCCACATTTTATTAGCAACATGAACAAACTATGATCTCTGGCCAGCTGGAACGAAGCACTCTTTTGGCCTAAGAAAATTCTTATTTTGGGGGATCCCAGGCAAGTGGAAATTTATTGAGATCTCGTATTAAAACGAACGAGGGTTGGCACACACTCGCCATAATTTAGAGCGTTATGAGCCCTAGGAAAGCATCGATGTCATAACCAAAACTCAGTTTTCCCAACCTTTCTTAAGAAGAAGACGATCTCATTTTGTTTCTTGTGTCTTAAAGGAAGAAAGAAGGAATTGTACAGGCAATTGAGCTACTCAAGCCGACATATCTTATGATATCTTGGCAAGTGAGTGACAGTGGCAAAGGAGGTGGAAGAAGACCAACTGACTGTCTTGATTTTTCCACTTAAGTGCCTTCCCATTATCTTCTCTTTAGTCCCATAAATAATTACATTTAGTCCATGATTAGCTTGCCCACGGTGTGAGGATGCATGTTATGTTGAGATGAACTGGAAGAAGGTGGTCAAAGATTTGATATTGTATTGTGACTGGTGAGGGGTCTCCCATTTATAAAAAGATACACATAGGTTGTAATTTGGACTAATATTATGCATAGAGCAGCAGATGTGAAGTGAGCGAAGGAAAAGTATGGTCTTGGTTAACGTTATGTGGCAACCTAATGCAAGTTAATGTGTTGCAAGATTGGGTTCATATTCCTTATTTTGTGTATACTTTGGAAGTTGAACCCTTTCCTTGGAGTTGGAACTAGATATATCATCAAAATACTTCTTCGTTCTTTCCTGCTTTAACTGAAGTATAATTTAACCGCTTTACGTGAAAGTCTAGGCACATCTACTTGTGATTCTACAGATTGAGATTCTTGTTATACAAGGAAGAAGGAAAAGTGCCGTAGTAGTCATAACCATTGAAGTTTGTGCGACTATGAAGAGTGCAGCTGGGAAAGGATGACTAGAATTTAGATCGTAATCATCTGAGCTACACACTTGCTAGCTTCCAGCCAAAATCTCGCCTCCTGCCTTAATTTTGTAAGAACATGCTCATTTACGTAAGGATTTTGGACGAGTTAAAGCATATGACGTAATATGTGATTGAAGTAAAAGTCGCCTAGGCTAAAATTACACTATAGACCGAAAGGTCAGGGCACTGGAATGATGAATGCAGTCTAATTGGGAGATGGGTGAGAGGATTTAAACCTCTTACTGTATGATTTCAGTGGTAATTTGACCTGGAAAGTGGCAACCGCTAGTTACCAAGAGCAGCGTGTAATTTTCTAATGAAATGGAGAATTTGTGGGTAGACCTTTTCATTCTTTCAAACGCAATTGCAAAATGTAATTCACATTTTTCCGTTTTTGGTAGTTTTTCATAGGATCTTTCTATCCATCCCATATCTCTCATTGCCTGAAGTAATGTATCAAGTATTATTTTCTTCAAGTCGACCTCACTTTCATGTGAAGTACATTTTGACAGGAACATGAGTAATACAATATACTAACCACTTTCCTCATCTCTCGCTGAAAAAAACCAAAGTGATGTGTTGATGTGGTTCTTTCCACGGAGTAAATCTCCCGTGGTTTCATGAAATCTATAGTTGAAAAGTGGATTAAAATTCTAAAGCCTATTTCCGAGCACTGGTATCATTATTTACTGCTAACGTGGTAACACCTGATGACCTCGTCTACGGGATTGACTGGATAATTTGTCCAATTCGTGTTAAATCTGATTTGCATATTACTGAAATGATTACAGTAGTTTTTGATCGTCGAAAATTTTGTTGTGTATGGCAAAAATATTTCATTAAAATGCATATTTTGTTTGATTACAGGTTATTGCACGAGGACGGGAAGGGATTGTCGACAGTGATACTCTTTACAGAATCGTATCTTCTATGCTTGGTACGTGTGCAAACCGAATTTATGTCATTTAAGTGACCTATTATCATCAATGTCGTATACATTTTCTCGCCATCCACCCGTTGTTGTTAGGCAAAATATAATGCGAATTGGGATTTGCTGTCCATTTGTCATTCAAATATTATGCTTTTAATTTGATCATTTCGCACATACTATATTTGTATGCTAAGCTAAGCGATGTATCCCATTTCTCATTGTGTTATCATTATCAATAAAGTGCTTTATTAGAGCTGATCATTCAGATGAGTTGAAGTCCAATGCCTTTCCCGTCACACATAACAGATTGTGGAACTTACAAGTTCTTGCGAATATTTTTATGGGCCCTCGTATAATAAAACGACAAACTGTCTTATTTCGGAAAAGGTTAACTATATGTTTGGTTGTTGTACGTACCCGGAGTACGTCGCTCTAATGATTAATCCTTGTGGTGATGCTGCGACTCAAATAGTAACCCGACCAACTGTCATAATAATAAATTGGATCATCAACCAATGATTGGACATTGGACACTGTAAAAGACTAATGCTACTGCTCACACGAAGGTTTTATTGCTCTCTTTCCCTATCGATAATTTTGTTCTCGGTTTCTCTGCTACACTGTTATTACCCATCTTAGTGCGTATATTACCTAAACTTTTTGTTTGCCTACGAATTCTTGCTGGTCGGTTGTAAGTTCCATAAAAATTGGGATAAGCATCTTTCCATCGTTCTTAGGCCGTGTGTGAGGTTAATAATAAGAAGTGCTATACGTGCTGAGCATGTAATGCTTTATAAACATTCGGCAGTTGTGTGAAAGGTTGAGCAGATGAGCAGACGGCCACCACAGATAAGACGTTATGATTAGGTTATGACTTGACAGTGCTATATGCTGTAACACACATAGATGATTAAGGAAAACGATGGAGCGTCAGTAGGAGCAGTAGTAAAAGGTCCGAATTACAGCCCTCTTCTGTGTTATCTTTCACACCTTCGTGTGTCGCCTCTGGAGCGGAGTAAAAATTTCCAGGTCTGGCCAAATACAGCTTGGCAAGCCAAAAAATTTTGGTAAAGGCACGGAAACCCGAGCAAAATTTTAAGAAGGATGAATGAACGAGTCACGTCACGTCACAAGTCAGGGTAGTCAGTCATCAGGGTTGAGTTGGACGATGAGCTATGTGATGACACCGCATTGCTCTAAAAAAACGAGGATGCTCCGGGGATAGCGTCGTTTTTATTATTTTAGCTATATTTTTAGTTTTTAGACCACCGTATGTAGTCCAACAGTGGCTCTGAGTAAAAACCACGTAGTCGTATTATGATATATGTCAGCTGTTGGTAGTTGTATGGAATGGAAGGACAAATCTTTCGTAATATCATAACTTGAAGACATGTCCTGATGTTGTCTTAAGAAAAATGCGAATTGAAGCGCAGACTTTTTCTTTTCTTTTCTTTTTATTACGAACAATCTGGAGAATCTGCCCTGCTAACCTTTTCTGGAAGATAATCCAATTTTTAAAACTCATTCTTTTATACGCTTTGTAAAAATTAAAAAACAATAACAAATATGTTATTTTAGTTGGATCGGGATATTTTAATTTCCGCTCAATTTTTCATTTTCAGGGATTAATAGGCTTTCCGATTGAGTAATGCTGAGACCAAGCTTATTTAATACTTGCACTATGTAGAAAGATTTACGTTTTATAGTTACAGATGCAGTTTCTTTTATTATTATTATTAGCTGCTGAAATTGTTTCAAAAAGAACTTTATAAAAATGTAATAATTTGGATTTTACCTTTAGAAAATTGAACAACGATTGCGCATACAGTTTGTTGAAAAACTTAAATTGACTTCAAAGGGAGTGTTGGAATCAGCATCACATTCTTGGATACGTTTGAAAGGGTGTTCGTCTTGAAATACTTTGACTTGAGGAATTTTTTACTTTCGACAAAGACGGGGAAACGGATGGAATGGGACTCGTAGCACTCGTAGGAATGAAACAAGGGTCAATCTTGTGATCTTTAGTTGGGACGGACTGGGATGGGAGAAGTCGAACATTAAATTCTGCAGTTGGAAGTAAAAGAAAACTCTGTTTTGTAGTCTGAGATAAACGGCAACGGCACAGTAGTGGGTCAGTCGGCATTCGGACAAACTTCAGAAGTATTTTCTTACCAGACGTTTATTTCACCTTTATCAGTTTGTCTTTGTCGTCATTCTCGGTGAGGATTCTTAAAGGTTCTTTGGGGAGAAGAAGTTTAACTGACTGTAAGAAATAAACCAAGGAAAAGTCAGTTCCACTCCTCGTAGCATTTGTAATTGGTCAATGTTCAAACGCGCAGTCCCAAGTGGCGTGTGGTCTTCAAATTGTCATGATGGTTGTAACGCACACTTATCACTTGAACATTACCTGATACCTTTTAGAAGCCAAGGGTACTTTGTAAGTCTTTTGTTCACAATAATCAAAGTCCCTCGTCACATTGAAGGTAGACAAGGTGAAGAGGGGTTACATTTTTAGACCGGAGATGAGACTGTCCGCCTCCCGTATAAAGAAGATTCCTTGCCATGAACAGTACTAATACTTCCTCAGCTTTTAATTTGAGGAATATTAGAAAGCAGTTCTTCAAACCCATCGAGACCGAGCCGAAAGCAAAGGAAATGAAGCGGACTTCAATGAAGAAACCTCATAAATTAAGCATGTTGGAATAGGGACGAAGGACCCTGCTGGGACTTGAAGAGACCCCATTCTGTCTGTATGTCGGCGAGCACACCGTGAAACAAAAGGAATAAGCATAAATCGTGCTCGAATTGAATCCTTGATTTGACTGCTTTAAGAAAAAAGTCAACTCGGAGAATTGGATGGTTCCTTCAGCAGCTTTTTTGGGACAGTGTTGGATTTTGAGATAGGATTCTTGATCCTCCAAGAGTACACCTAAAAAGGGAAATGAGACTGGCGACGACGACGTAGACACCGGTCCGGAGTCCGAACTAACGAATGAATCTAAATCGAAAACCATTTATTATTCATGGTTGATTCATGATTTCCTGTTGAAGTACGAGTGAGATTCACGGTATAGAATTTAAGATCCAAAGATCGTTTCCTTCTTTGCATAGCAATCAGTTCAAAGTTCAAGCAGTATTTCTTTCTTTTACTTCTTTTTTCAAAAGTGCAATTTAGGTATAAAAAATTCTTAATGTGCTATGCAATAATCTGAACTTGAAATTGGATCTTTGAAGCTGGCATGATCCAAATGAAACTCTGAGTTGTGCAGTTCGTAGAAGTCCATTCGAGGAAGAAAGACTCCTATCTTTTATTGTACGTACTTAAAGCGAAAGGATAAAGAGTTCAGGGGAAAACAGAGGACAAAAGCTGTGAAAAATCACATTGAATTCAGTTCGCATTAAAAGTACGCGTTTTAGTTTCGTAGCGTATAAACACATTGTGACGATACAGTATCAAGCAATCCAATCATTCTGAAAGCTAGAGGAAATTGAGAAAAAATCTTTCTTTTGCTTCAATTGCTTTAGTTCACTTGCAGAGAAAGAATTTTTGTTACTTGTTACTTCCGTGCTCCTACTTTTCCTATTAAACGTTGTTACGACGTATATAATGTTTCTTCGTTTTAGACCTTTATTTTCATATTATGTTCTATCTGCTCTGTTTTACGTAACGGTTGCATTCTAACTTGTAACACTAGATAAACACTAATGTCTAAATCGCTGGCTTTATACGACTGTGATGCGAGTGAGTCAAACTTTACGACCCTCGATGGATGTGTCCAATTTCCTGAAATGGATTAGTGATCTCGATCTTCCTAGATCTGGCAGTGAGGTGAAATCTGTCACAGTCACAGTCAACCCGACGAACGAGTGGAAATGGCAGTGTTTTATGCTGACGATGGACTATTGTCCCTGTTGTAACCTTGGTGTCTCAAGTGGTCCATTGAGATATTGAGATATGCCTTGGATTTCAACTGCAGTTAAACTGAGGGTGAGCTCTCGGCCAACAAAGTCTCTATGAACATATTGTCCTTGGATTTCTAGGTGCAGGAGTATTTCCATTCTCTTAGTTTTAGGTGACGGAACCTTATGCTTCCCCCATTTTGCAGTATCGATCAAGAGGGTTATTATTACAAGTACAGGGGCTGACTTACGACAAGGGTTTTACAGGACTCAAGTATTTACGAGTACCATGTGCACTTAAGGATATTGAATCAATTCAAAATGTAGATTTGGCTGCAACTTTTACTACATTTTTGAAGAAAGTTAGACCATTTCACTTTCTATTGCTTTTTAAAGAATATTACGTTGTAGCTATGATTGTTTCAAGTTTCAATTTCCGTGAGTTCCGTGAGTATTGTAAAGAGCTCAATATCATTAAGGACGGTTCTGGATGCTGTCTCGGAATAACCTTGATAAATTGTTCTCCACCTTTCTAATGCTTGGATCCAAGCCTAGACAGGAAACGTGATTAAAAGATCTCAATTTTAGTGCACTACTGAAGATGGAATGGAATTACGGTTGACAGGCTAACAAGATGTAACTTGTGACTCTGACATGACATATTTTAACTTTGGGTTTCAAAGGAACTTCCTTTTAGTGTACTTGTGTACGTCTTTTTGTGCGGAAGAAATTTTGTCATTGATATACGGGACAAGTGGTGTTTCAGTTTGGTTGCTGTAACTTTATTTGCGGTGAAAGTGAAAGTGGGTTTGTTTTTAACATTTTGTGTACTTTGCATGGCGAGTGGTGAAAAAAAGAAGAGAGATGTGTAGGAAAGAGAAAGTGTAGAAAAACTCATAATTTTTTGCAACTCCTGAAAGAGAGCAGAACTTGTGACTTTTGAAGAAGAGACTTTTGCAGTAGTTTTTTGTTTATTCCCATGTCAGCTTTTCTTTGCACAAAACATTACAGAGTGGATTCAGAGTTGTTTCATTTACTTTCTTAGCTTTTTCTCTTTCATTCTTTCTTTCTATTTGTGCCTATTATTACTGCTGACAGAGAAAATGGAAGACAGTACAGATATATTGCTTTGAAACTGAGACACACAAGTCCACGTATGTTCAGTGTCATATGTGTACTCTTTGAGATGCAAGGACGGGGGCAAAATGTATGGGCTTATGTCCAACTGAATTCTCTGTTGAAGCTTGTTGGACTAGTTGATTTTCTGGTTGCGTCGGCACAGCTTTTTGACAAAGTCACAGCAGAAAGAAAGTGAAAGCAAAGTACTAAGAGTGCAGCGCAGCAAGGAAAGTAGAAGAAATCATACGATTCCATGGATTCTCCGTTTTTATCTGCTGGCAGTCTTAGTTCGCGCAGAGTTGTGTGCGCAAAAACTGCAAAAGTCCTCGACAGGGTTATAGAGCTCCATTCTCAATTTTTTGCAGACTGAATACTTGTTCCCTCCTTGTTGGTCGTGAATCCAAAGTCTTCTGGAGAAAGCCGGAGCATAAGAAAAAAGGAAGAAAAAGAAAAGAGTTCTAAGACGAAAGAAAGCCATAATTTATTTCTCTTTTCTTTCTGTCTGCTTCCATTCGATATTCGTCGTAGTACTTCTACATTTTGGCGCTTGTGGTATGTCCTCCGTCTACGAGAATTCTTTAAAAGACCACACAAAAGCCGTTTCGATGATTTTTCACCAACGAACTTTCTAGTCGTTCTTCGACTTGGTTGCAGGTCGCCGTTGAGGTCGCCCTTTCCCTATTTTAAGGAATCGAGAAAAGGCTAAGGATGCAATGAGTTATGAGGGAAATTTACGTCGATAAGATCCAAAATGACTTTTGTCGTCGGAATGCTTCCAATCTATCATTTGTCAAATTAAGTCCTCCTTATCACTACCCAATCTTCTCCACTGAATTACCTACATGGTGCTTCACCAAACGTTAACTACAGTTCGAACTTCATTAAATGTTCGCCAAAATGTTCGGTGACGATAGCGCATTTTATATAAAAAGGCTCCAGTTAGCCAAACTTATCTTGCAAACGTGAAAAATTCTTAATGTCACAGGATGATTACTTTCATGCTCCAGTTTTTCCCTGTGTCAATAGCGAACAAGGCCCTTTTTATGTAAAACGAGTGCTCTGGAATTTATATGCCTTTTCTAATCATTGGAAACGTAACGTGTTTCCACCCGATCTGTTACTTAATTTCTTCAGTAGTTTGTATATTATGTTTTACCTCATTCTTAGGGTTATCCAGTTTGTTTGTGTATCCAGTTTGTTTGTGGGTTACTCAGTATTTTTCTCTTTGTGGGAGGTATAGGTAAACTCTGCAGTTTGGACACTGTTTTATAGGCTCAAAGAAACTTTGTAATCAATCGGTTATTCTCCTGCGGGACTTCTGCTTCCGTGGACGTGGTTTCTTTTGGTTGCAGTTAGTTGCTTATTCACTGAACAAGGCTGAGACACAGTATAGGATACACTCAGTTAGTAGTATACTTTCTATGTTATATCATGAGAGTCACGCTACTTAGGGCTTTTCAGAAAATGTGTCTATTGAGAAGCACACGGACGGCTCTATATAATTTCCAGAATAGCAATACAAAATGGTGAGAGTAGGCTTTAATTGATGACGAAAGGCAATCGCGCGTCTACCAAAGTAAATGTTGCTTTGAAGAAAGTGCCTGAAACCACAAGGGAGTTGGTATATTTACACAGACTCGAGTTCAGGTTGCGAGTTGCGAGTTGCGAGAGAGTGTACTTTCGCCGTAGCACTTTTTGCACATTTGGTTTTAACTTTTTAGCAGATAGACAACCTTTTCACAGTCACCGCTCATGTTAGATATAAGTCCGTAGCATTTTCAATTGAAGTGTACAAGCCGAAGCGAGGGAAAGCTTCAAACGAAAAGAGAAAATGTTGGAGCACTATATGTCATTTGTTTCGTGTTGCGCGACGTTAATGACAATTCTGATGGTAAATCTTTTGCTGGAAAAGCGGAAATGGAATGTGAAAGGCGAAAGAGCTCAGTCTAAAAGCTCTCCTTCCTGCTGCTAATACAAATGAATGGAGTAAACGATTATGAAAACGGGCCACACTGCCACAAGGCTCTCGTGAATGAGCTTGTGCTTGGATGCTTTATACTTTCGCTTTTTGAGATGCTGTTGCGTTGAAAGGAGATTAAATATGGAGGACGGAGAAAGGAAACATCCAGTGTGCACTTGGTGGTGGAGAGAAATAATGTACGATGCAAAAGAAATTATGTGACAGCCTAA